>JALPQD010000217.1:0-285760 GCA_023101885.1 Typhlomys cinereus
CTGAGCAAGATCCGCATCTCCCCGGGGAAGGGGAAGGGACTGGACACTGGGGGGGTCTTCTTCCTGCCAGCAGCCTCCAGGCTGGGGAATTTGGAGGGTGTCTCTGGGAAGTCTGAGGCCACCCCTCTCCTTTGCCGCAGCTCCCTGAATAAGTAGTTCTGGAATTCCCCAGTGCCTAAGCCGCTCGGGCTTCCCCTAGGGTTAAAAGAGTAAACTTGCAAGTGGGGCGATCAATTTTGCCCCAGGGGTCCCAGCAAGGTCCCACCCCGACCAGGCCATCTCTCTTCCGAGCAGAGGGTGAGAAAAAGAAAAAGAAAGGAGAGTGATAGCGGCAATAATCAGCCTCAAGATTTGAACTCACAGCTGATTTCTGTTTCAATCACCTTCCCATTCGCAGTTGCGCAAGTGCGAACAGTAGCCGCTGGCCAGGAGAGAGGTGCTATTTCCTTCTTCCAAAGTTCTCTGAGCGCACTCTGGGGTCTGGCGACCCCATCCCGATGGGGGACCCCCCCTTCCACCTCTCCACCTCTCTCCCTACTTCGGACTCACCTGGGAGCAGAACCGCGAGGAAGAGCAGAATCAGGGACATCGCGGGCCGGGCACGGGCGGGGCGCAGCATCGAGCTCAGGCCGAGAGGCGACACGCAACAAGACCTGAGGTGCGAGGGCGCCAACGCCGTGGACCTTTGTCGCAAGCTGACCAAGGGGGGTGGCGCGGCCCGAAAGGGGGGTGGTGGTCCGCCAGTCCCGAACATTTCCCGGAAACCTCGCGCATTACCCCGGAACGGAACGCGGGCTCCCGGGCATTCCGGAATGGAGAGGTGGGCGCGCCCCAGCGGGGCGGTCCTTCTCCTGCATCGCCACGATGCCCGTGAGGGCCCAGGAAGGAATTTCCAGATTGTGTTTTGTGAGCAAGAACCGGGCCGGGAGGTGGAATTCTGATAGGCGGGGGGGGTATGATCACCCCCCAACAAAAAACACAACACACACCTCCTCTAAGCTCAGATTGAATATTGCCAAATCCCTGGCGCCCTCGCTGCGGCACTTGCGGCGGGGTATAGGTAGTTTTGTTGGTGTAAATGAGGTTAGCGTGACATCTGGTTCGAATCAACCTGAACAATAAACCTCAAATCCTGACTACTCGCCGTTCCTCTTCCAAACAAACAAGGTCTCTTTAATCCACTAAATAAGTCTCTGCCCAGAGTGGGGTGCAATTTGGGGGGAGCGATTCCTGTAATCTTAAGTCCCCCACCCAATGGACGACTTGATTATGAAGTTTCCCGAGAACGAGAAAAGAAACCAGACTCGACTAACCACAGGCCTTGTGTGAGCAAGGTGCTGCGGTGGGTGACGTCCTCTCGGATGGGCGCCCCTCCTCCCCTCTACCCATGGGCGCCCTGGTCCCCCGGGGTTCACTTCCTTTTTTTGTTTTTTTCCCTTTCAAGGTCTTGACCGCCGGGGGCGTCGTTTCTAAGAAAAAGGAAGAATGTGTCTTCCCGGGTTGTCACGTGAAGTCCCTTAGGTCTCAGGGGCAGTGGGTACTGGTCTCTCTCTCTCTCTCTCTCTCTCCCCCCCCTTCCTTTCTGAGACAGGGTCTCTAGCAACCCAGGCTGGCCCCCAACTCTCCAAATTGCTATGTAGCGGACAATGACCTTGAATTCCTGATCCTCCGGGGACCCCCTCTTATGTCCCCCAATCCACGCCCCGTACTGGAATCTTAAGCTTTCTTGGGGAGGGGGGTTGAGACAGCGCCTAGATTCCCGAGTGGGACAGACAGAGGGGGTGATCTCACGCACATCCCCATCTTCCGCGTGCTCAGAAACCCCAAAGTGGCGTACTCAGGCGCGCGGGGTGCCAGGCGCGCGCCTCCCCGGCCGGGCGCGTGTGACCTCAAGACTCACCGCACGCCCACGGGCCCGGCCAGAGGACCTTGGACCTCCAGAAGCTTCCTGTTGTGGACGCCAGTGGAGTTGCCACGGAGACCTCCAAAGGGGGTCACCGAGGTCGCCCAGCAGAAAAGGAAGGGAGAGGTCACAGGGATGCGCGGGCTCTTCCTCCCCGGGACGCGAGCCCCCCACACCTCGCACCCCACCCCGGGCGCGGATTTTCCTAAGGAATTTCCACGGGGAATCTTTTCCTTATCTTGTGGGAGGGAAATCACAAGAGGTGGGGCCGAAATCTCCAGCCCGGGACGGCTTGGGGGAAATCACCTTAGGCTGCTTTACACCGTCTGCGATATATTGTCCCCCTCTCGGGGTCCCCTGGGTGGGGTATTGCGTGCGTCCCGCTGCAGGTGTGTGGGCAGCGAGCGCCCTCGCGAGGCTCGGGTCCAGTTCAACGACCTAAGAGCGATCCGCTTCCCGCTTCCCGCTCCCAGTAGGTAAGTGCACTTATGCAGCATCTACTGTGTACCTACGGCGTGCACCCTTGTGCCTAGCCTTGCCCCGGCCCGCCGGACACTCCGAGAACCAGGTAACCTAGGAGGGGGGAGGACAAATGAAGGACAGAAAACACAAAGGACGAGAGCAAGTCGAGAGTTCCGATCAAGCTCTAACTTTATTGATCCAGGGGAGGGTTTATATAGTTCTGGGGGAAGGGGCTTCTTAGGGCAGGGGTTTAGGCGGGAAAACCATCTTGCCAGGCAGGAAACCTTGCTAGGAGACTGAGATATTTATGGTAGATAAGGTAGTTAGCAGATGAGTTAAACCTCAAGTGGTTGTTTGTTGTTTCTGACAAAGGGCTCAGCTAGGGGGAAAACAGAAACAGAGACAGGCAAGCGCCCAAGATGGTCACTTAGGCAAAAGGCCATTTTTTATGGCTCCCGGCATAGCCTGAGGGGAGACACGCAAGAAAAAATAATACAAGCGTGTGTATGGGGGGGGTGTTCAAGTTCAGCACCTCGGCACTGGGGAGATTTGGAAGCAGGAGGATGGAAAATTCAAAGTCATCTTTCGCTCATGTGTATGGAGGAGTGTGAGGTCTGCCCATGTGTTACGTGACACTGTGAAAAGCAACAGGTCATACTGAGGGCCGGTGAGAGGGCTCCGTGGCCGGTAAGATGTGCCATGGCTAACCTGGTGACCTGAGTTCAAGTCTGGAAAATCCACATGAAGAGACATGACTGACGAAAGTTGCCCTCTGACACACAGAGATCTGACTTGTGAAGTTGCCTTCTGACCATACTTGTTTTCAGTCCTGGACCAGACTGAGCTGGACCCTCCCCAACGGGGGAGGGGGGATCTTCAGTGCTGTACCCCTTGCTGTGCCACTTGCAGACAGGTGCCCAATGCACCCTTGAGGGCTAAGCTTTTAGGCACTTCTGTGAGGAATTAGTTAAGAAAAGCCCTGAATGAGCCAGTGGTAGACAATTTAATGGATAGGAGCTGATGCCCCACCCCATCCCTCCCGCTCAGCGTGAATGGACCTTTCATTCCCTGGGTAGGTGGAAGAGATGCTGAGATCGTTGATTCAGAGTTCCACTTTCACTTGCCCTCTCAGGGAAGACCTGGAGGTGAGGAAATGTAGCCACAACCAGGAAGCCAGGAATTTTTAAGTTATATCAGCAACAAAAGAGAAACAGGAAGAGAAGGGGTGAATGGAGAAGAAAATTAAATTTTAAAAAAGCACCCTATGTGTTCCTACACTTAAGGAGCACAAGAAAGAGTTCTAGGAAATGCCACTGAGTCCTTACACCTTATCAGAAAGGAGGACCCAGAGGAAAGTTTGATATACTTATTAAAAGATGCTTCAGAGATGGGGGAGGGGGGCACTGGAAGAGAGGGAGGGGGGAAAGGAAGGGACAAAGCGGGGAGGGAATAGGGAAGTCCAGGGAGGGGTGGAGGGAGGGAGGGGACAGGGGTTCCTATTATGTTTGTATGAGCAGAAAAAAAATTTTTTAAAGTATAAAAAAAAGCACCCTAAAAAAAACAGAGATGGGGGCTCAGAGAGCAGAGCACTCGCTTAGCACCCCAGAATATGGGCATGGTCATTCCAGCACTTGGGAATCGGAGGTAGGAAGATCGGGAGTTGTAGGCCGGTCTCAGCTACATAGGGCAAGTGAGAGTCTAGCCTGGGTTCCCTGAGAGCTGGAGTGCATGGTGTGGGTTGGGCAGGTGAGGTTGGGGAAGTCAGTCTGAGCTCCTGGGAGTAAGACACTTGCTGAGAGGGTACATGGGGTCATCATGAGAGGCAGCCTTGGAGGGCCGCACCTCCTTAGCTTCACACCACCTTGGGGCTTCTGCCAGCCCTCTGCAGGAAGGGCATGGCTTCCTACTTGGTGCCAGATGGTCTCACAGCTGACCAAGGGATAGATGGGCATGGGACAGGGACTTCCCAGCCTCACTCCTTGGCATTGATCTCTGAGTCCACAGAGGGCCACCTTGCAATCCCCTGGGCCTGCTATATGGGTCCGCTCATCTCCAATATGACATGGTCCAAGCCTTTCTTCCTGTTCCCAAGCTGCCTGCCCATCATCATCATCCACAGATAGGGGGCCTCCACTTCGTGGCTCAGCAGTCCCTATCCTCCCACTTCAGCCTTCCCAGTTTCTCTTGTAGCCCACGCTAACCCCCAAAACTCACTGTGTCTCCCAGGATAATCTTGGTCCCATTGCCTCCTCTTTTTTTTTTTTTAAAGCGATTCTTTTTTTTTTTGTAATTTTTTTTAAATTTATTCAATTGTGCGTGTGTGCGTATGTATGTGTGCGCGCGTGTGTGTCTGTGTGTGTGTGTAGAACTATGGACGAATTCGGGAACCACCATGGACGCCTCCACCTCCTCCACCCCGGGATTCACAGGCTCCGCCCTACCAGGACCAGAAGCGCAGGCCGCCCCCGTTTCCGCCTGGCGTCTATACGTGGGATCTGGGATCCGAACTCAGGACCCTCCGCCTGCAAGGCGGAGGCTTAACCCCTGAGCCACCTCTCCAGCCCGCATTGCCTCCTCTTGAGGGACGGGAGACGCCCAGATAACAAGCCTGTGCCCGAAAGCTTGCTAAATTCCAGTGATAGTCTAGATGGACCTCTTCCCCTGCGGGTAGCTGAGTTTTCCAGATGTGCAAGATTTGGTTCTGACTCATTTGTTTCTTGCAACTGCATTTGGATGTCCAGGTGCAAGTGTGTCCCCACCTGTGCCTGAGGTCTTGTCTTTTATAATGGATTCCAGTGGTTTGTTAGTTTAGCTTAGCTTAGCTTAGCTTAGTTTAGCTTAGCTTAGTTTAGTGTGTGTGTGTGTGTGTGTGTGTGTGCCTGTGGAAGCCACATTTGAGGAGGAAGGGAAGGAGGGAGAGGGGAGAGAGAGAGAGAGAGAGAGAGAGAGAGATAGAGAGAAGGCACATGCATGCCATGTGCCATGGTGCACAGGTAGAGGTCAGAGGACAACTTTCAGAAGTCAGTTCTCTTCCACCATGTGGGCTTCTGGGGATCAAACTCGGGTTGCCAGGTTTGAGAGCAGTTGCCATCACCGAGCCTCTCGGTGAACGTGAAGCTCACCCATTATGCTAGACCCCAGGGACCTTCCATCTGTATGCCCGGCTCCCCAGCACTGGGATCACATCATGCCATGGTGTGAACATGGGTGCTGTCGATGGATGGAACTGAGCACCCCTCCATGCCCACACTCCAAGCATTTCACTCACAGAGCTGCCTCTTTGGCCTCTCAGGGTCTCATGTAACCCAGACTAGCTCTATATTTACTGTGTAGCCCAGGATGACCTTAAGCTGCGGATGCTCCTGTCCCCATCTCCTGGATGTTGGGAAGACAGGCAGATGCCACAGTGTCTCCTTGGCTGCTCTCGAGATACACCCCATATTCCAGGCTAGCCCCAGAGCTGACCATTAGCCTCCCTAGTGGTGGATGGCAGGAGTGTGGCCATACCAAGTCTGGCTGGGTGACGTGTCTATTCGGTTAGTGTGGGTGTCTCTGATAGGTTCCAGGCACAGCTTAGGCAGAGGATACCCAGCAGCCTGGACATCTCCTGGCTTGGTCAGCTGCTCTGTCCAAAGTGTCATGTCTCTTAGTGGTTTGAAGAGATCTCAGACATGGGGACACTGCGCTATGCCTGACCTGGCTGGTTGTAAAGAGCCAGCTGAGGTTACTCATCTACCATGGCTGCTAGTGAAAAGGTAAACTAAGGGGTGGAAGAAATTGTTCAGGGGTTAAGCCTCTGCAAAAAAGACCTGAGCTCAGATCCCAGATCCCGAGTAAAAACAACAGAGCCCCCCCATGTGGCCGCTGAGGGATAATGAGAGAGTCAAAGGTGGAAGGGGCTGATCTTTGCTGCTCACACCATGGGTGGCTCCTGTCACACAGGATCCCAAGGTGACACACTTGTTCTGCTTTCAACCCTGTGTGAGTGCATGCCAGCCCTGTCCCAGCCGGGCCACTGGTACACCCTGCAGTCTTACCTCCAGGGGCTCCAAATCTAGAGTGATAATCTCAGGGGTCCCTGCGCCCCATGGCCCTCACCAGCCAGAAGCCTGAACTCCCTCATTCCTTGGGCTTCTGAGCCATCCAGCTTCACTGGCAGCAGTGCCCCAGCACAGTGCTGCCCTGGGCCCCTCCGACCTAGGCAGCGCAGTCATCCACCAGCAGGACTGAGCCCCTGACTCCCCAAGGGAAGGCCTGTGGCATCCAGGGATTGTGGATTTGGGGGACATTCAGAGATTCACCATAGACCAAAGGAGTTAAAATTAGTAACTGAAAGGCTTTATGAGAGAGAGAGAGAAAGAGAGAGAGGCTGGTACCAGGTACTAGGGCTTACAGACATGGACAGTGTGATCTGTGGCAGCCTTGCTTTACAGGTTCCACAGTTTATACACAAGGGACAAAGGAGGCTGCAAGCCCCTCTGGGTGCAGATCCACCAGGTGCCTAGGTACCAGCAAAGCAGTTTAGTGGGCAGTGTTTCACAGTTATCAGTGTGCAGGCTTCTTGCAGACTCTTTGACTGAATGGTAGTCCAGAGGGAGCTCCTGGAGAACCAGCTGGAGAGTGGGCACTTTCATTGCCCATCAGCAACTTCTCAGCCTTAAGAACTTTTTAAGATTTTCCCTTTTATGGGTGCTGAAGAGGTGGCTCAGGGTTAAGCCTCTGCCTTGCAGGCTGAAGGTTCTGAGTTTGTATCCTAGACCCCACATATAGACGCCGGGCAGAAGTGGGGGGCGGCCTGCGTTTCTGGTCCTGGTAGGGCGGAACCTGTGAATCCCGGGGCAGAGTAAACAAGGAGGAGGTGGAGGCGTCCATGGTAGTTCCCGAATTCGTCCAAGATTCTCCACACACACATATACATGCACACACGCCATACATGTACAATTGAATAAATAATAAATTTTTTTTTTTAATTTTCCCTTTTTTGGGGCTGGAGAGGTGGCTCAGGGGTTAAGCCTCCGCCTTGCAGGCGGAGGGCCCTGAGTTCGGATCCCATATCCCACGTATAGACGCTGGGCGGAAGCGGGGGCGGCCTGCGCTTCTGGTCCTGGTAGGGCAGAGCCTGTGAATCCCGGGGCAGAAGGAGGTGGAGGCGGCCATGGTGGTTCGCAGTTTCGTCCGTGGTTCTACACACACACACAGACAAAACAGACACACACGCGCGCGCACATACATACGCACATGCGCACAGTTGAATAAATAATAATAAAAAAATTAATTTTCCCTTTTTTATTTCTCTCTACACGGGGATACCCAGACACAGACCTCCATGGAGATTTGGTGCCTACAGATGGCTCTCAAAGACAGACTCTGCTCCAGGAGAGGGGCTGCCACTGTGGGGTGCTGGGCTTCCTGCCGCTCCGGGTCTCGTGTCTCCCCTTGGTGGGGCTACACTAACAGCGATCCAAGTCTGGACCAGCTCGTGAACCCCACTGTGCATGAGGGTGCCTCCTGAACTCCAGCTTATAGCTGGGCCAAGGGAGATCGTGAGTCCTGGGGAGAAGGTGGGAGGTCCACGGGCTCGTCTCTGCCCCTCACACTTGAGACACCAAGACCCCATTCCCGGTCCATCAGGGGCTGAGCTGGGCCTGGGATTCTGCTTCCGGCTGAGGGTCCAGCTTCCCTACTTCCCCTTAGGGCCGGCTGGCAGCCCCGCCCTCCTAGCTGCTGTGGGTTTCATAAAACTCAGGCTCACCAGTGTAAGGCTGAAGAACAATGGAGGATGGTTCCTAGAAGATGCCATTCTGTGTCCTGAAGGGCACACGCACTCGTGCCCACCCATTGCAAACACACAAAAAGTAGGAAAAAATAGCCCACGCGTATTTCCTCCTTTGTCTTAAGATTTCAGACATCTGCTCCTCACTGTGCAGGGAAGTCTGGGATGGAAATCACACGTGCTCAGAAGGTGCCACCTGGGTGGGCCCCAAAGGCCATCCCAGATAACCCGAGCTCGCCAGGGGGCTCTGGACCCACACAACCGTTCTGAGCTCATGGGACG
The DNA here is from genome assembly GCA_023101885.1 of Typhlomys cinereus. Lineage (NCBI taxonomy): Eukaryota > Metazoa > Chordata > Mammalia > Rodentia > Platacanthomyidae > Typhlomys > Typhlomys cinereus. Next base: position 8,421 of record JALPQD010000217.1, read on the forward strand.
TGTAAGGGTTTTGGGCGGAGCGGCGAGAGGCTCTGCAGTAGAGCGCTGGCAGCACAGCCCGATGGCCTGAGGTCGATGCTTGCATCCTAAGTCAAGGTGGCGGAAGAACCGACCACCCGGCTGTCCTCTGACCTCCACACACAAGCCATGGCGTGCGCGCTGCCACATGCTGGTAGTAAGTAAATAAATAAAATAACGTTTATTTTAGGGACAAACAAGTGGTGCAGTGGATCTGCCCCCCCCCGGGGGTGTCACGCGCGGTCAGGGGAAGTTCCAGTAGGGCAGGCGGAAGGGGTAGAGCGGCATGGAACGCGAATCCTGCCGGAGCAGCTTGTCCTCCAGGAAGGCCACGGTGGGCAGCGTGAACACCAGCGTGTGGTGCTTCAGCATGCTGTGCACGTTCGGGCGTGGGGCAGGGGCGTGGTCAGGGCGTGTTCGGCCTCTATCCCCAACCACATCAGCTCCCAGGCCCCTCTCTCTGCAGCAGCTCCAGTGGGGAGCGCACAGCCAATGTGGGACGCACGCTGCGCTACGCCACGGGGTGAGAAAGAAGAGGGTAGCAGGGGGAGGGGAGGGGAGAGAAAGAGGAGGAGGTGGGGAAAAGAGGCAGGCTGCAGGCTCTGGGTGAGTGGGAACTGCGGAGGGCTGAGCGGGTCAGCTCCTTAACTAACTAGCAAATGCAAAGCAGAAGCTGGGGTCCCGGGACCTGCCGCTTACCCACGGCTGGGATGAGGTTGATGGTATTGAGCCCCGAGATGGCGTCCACGATGTTCTGAGGCGTGTCCTCGTGGTTCCTGGAAGAGCAGGAGGGGTGAGTCCTGGGGGTAGAAGAGTCCTGTGGGGAGAGGAGTCCTGGGAGGCTCCAGCCTAGCCCTCCTGCCGCCCTGCCCGGGTCCTCACACGTCCTCCTACAGCACCGAGCTCCTCCAGCGCCGGAAGGCGGCCAGCTCTGTTAGGTAGCGGGGGTCTGCGTTGGGCAGCTGCAGGGAGTCCACGTTGTGCAGGTCATCCTGGGGACAGATGACCCTGATGATAGGGTCTGAGACCCCCAGGTCCCGCCTCCCAAGCCCGCACTGCCCGCCCCGGGGCCTCCAGTTCTCGGGGTTCCCGCGGGTACCTACATCAGCTTCACGGTCAGGGCCACCTTGAGGCCCAGCGCCCGCACCTTCATGGGCAGCATGTAAAAGTAGCTGGTTGGGCCGCGAGGGGCGTGAGCCACGCCTCCTGCAGGACAAGGCTGTGAGCTGGTGCTGCAGGGCACCAGGGGCTGTGCAGGTCAGGGGTGCAGGACAAGGGGGCCGAAAAGGAGGAGACAGGAGGGGGTCTGGGGCTGTGCGGTAAGGGGCAAGTGTGAGTCTAGCCTGTGCTACATGCTGAGACGGTGTCTCCAAGGGAAAAGGAAAGAAGGAAAGCAGGAAGACAGGAAGGAAAGAAGGACTAGAGGGAGTGGAGGGAAGAGACAGAAGAGGGAGAGAGGAGACCACCATCTAAAGACCGCCTGGCAGCTCTGGGGGGTGGAGGCCAAGGATCAGCTCAAGGTCGGTCCCTGCGATGGACATACTAGGAGTGTTCAGGTCTGTGTGGCCCTGCAACTCACCTTTGCCGGCATCTTGGTCTTGGCATAGCTCTGGGGAGCAATGCAGGGTGGGGGAATCAGGTGGTGGAAAAGGAGGTGCCCAGCCAAGGAGCAGAGTAAGAGTCTTGCCACTGGAAAGACACAGCCCGAGTGCCTGAGAGTCTGTACATGGCTCACTCACAGGTAGGGTCCCTGCACCCGTGATTGTCACTGCGGAGCCTTAATGGACCCTGAGATCTCAGTCCTCTCACTTCAGCGTCTCCACCCAGCTGAAGAGACGTCACACCTAGTCCCAAGGGCCTCTGAATGTTGCTGGCACAAAACCCAAACTCTGTCCTACTGTGCACAGCCAAGGGCCGCACTGTGCACCACGTGGTCCTCACTGCAGGACCCTATCACCTGGCACAGGTGTCCCCAATATCACCCTAGGACACAGCTGCAGGCACAGCTCCCCTACATGTCCCACTTCCACTGGGGGCATGACCCAGCGACAGAGCCCCAGCCTAGCAGCCTCCAGGGAAGGGCTGAGGGCAGAGAGGTAGAGTGGGCCCAGTTGTAAGCCCTGGGTTCCGTCCCTGCACATGCACAAGCACACGCTGACCACCCTCCTTCACAGCTGGTCTCCTTATTATATGTGTCTAGGCCTAATGGCTCCCCGGCACTCACCCTCCCACTGTGACCAGCCTGAGAGGACTGTGCCAGGCAGGTGGCTAAGCAAAGGCCCAGTGTCTGATAGCCTATGTGAAAAAAGTTGCAAGCCCCTCTCCTCTAGGGCTCTTCCAACTACAGAAGAATTTACAACTTACCTAGAAATCCTAGATGAGCCTGAGCAGAGCCAGGTGGTCTCACCTGAGGGGTTCAAACACACCCCCTCATCAGGGGAGGCAACCAGGTGGCCAGAAAGTCAGATAACCACTAAGTCAGATAACTGCTGAAGAAGCTACTGATGGCTGGGAGGTTAGATAACCGCTGACCTGTGACCTATCCTTGGATCAACTGCAGACCCCTCGGCACCAGCCCACCTAACATGGTCACCATAACTCAGGGGGGTTGGGAAGGCTACTTGCAAAATTCTCAGTCCCTGTTTGCAAAAACCCTATCAAAAGCCTAAAACCAGCGACCTTGCAGCCGCTCACTCTCACTACACTGAAGAGTGGGTGTCCCAGGCCTAGTGAGTTTCAGTGGGTTTCTTTGGACTTTGCGATCCTGACATAACACACCCACCCCGTCAGGACACGAGAGGCCAGTACTCTGCAGCTCACAGAGAGGACGCCCATCCGCCTCCTTGGCCTCCAGCTCAGAAGACTCACAATTCTTTTTTTTAATTTTTTATTCAGTTGTGCGTGTGTGCGCATGTATGTATGTGGACAAATTCGGGAACCACCATGGACCACTTCCACCTCCTCCTTGTTTACTCTGCCCCAGGATTCACAGCTCTGTCCTACCAGGACCAGAAACGCAGGCTGCCCTGCTTCTGCCTGGCATCTATACATGGGGTCTAGGATCTGAACTCAGGATCTTCTGCCTGCAAGGTGGAGGCTTAACCTCTGAGCCACCTCTCCAGCCCTCAATTCTTTTGAAGTTCTTCTGCCACACAGCCATCTTGTTGGAACCGAAGTCCCTCCAAGTCACCCGCCCCGACCCCAAAAGGAGACACGAGGACCGAGAGGCTGCTGCAAAGGCAATAGACGAGTTTATTCTGGCATGCCAGGACCGCCTCCCTCTTGCAAGCAAGAGAAGAGCGGCCCCGACTGAGGTCGGGGTAGGGTTTTTATAGGGTAGCAAAACATATGAAAACATTTTGTATTTTTTCTATAGCACTCTTTGGCACACTTTTTACAGCACTCAAGGAAGTTGAGTCAGCCAAGGGTGACCACCAGATGTTCTAGTCAATAAGTCGTGGGCAGTTCTTGGTGGGCGAGGTCGGTCAACACGTCCGCAGCAGGGCTGACTTGTTTGTGCAAGATAGCAGTGGGCTTGGGGTGAAGCTTCGGTCATAGTTACAATAATAATACAAAGGCTTTGGTGGTATTTGGCATAGCTGCACGTATTAGACCTTGTGAGGGGGAGCATTTCCCGGAGTTGTGTGTGGGGAGGGGGCAAGCGGGCTTAGACGGCATCTGGACATACTGAAAACATTTCTCCGAGACCTTGAAGGGGGAAGATTCTCACAGGGACCTTGAGAGTGGAGATGTTTTCAATATCTAGCCGCCCATATTAGACTTTTGTTTTTAGAACTCTGAAAACTGCTGACCACCAGGCTGTTAGTCATAACCTCATTATTTGTCACAATTTCTGTAAAAATTTCTTTTCTTCCACAACCTGGTGCAGGACATCCAGCCTGGGGGACAAGGGGGACATGGAGGGTGCCCCTGTGGAAGTTTTCCGATGCCCACACCTCAACAACAAAAGCCCAGGTCTTCCTTTCTACCTCTAGAGCCTTGTGTCCCCTTCCGCCCACGCTGGTCTCTCTGGAATCAGCCAGGTCTGCTGGCTGCCCTGGGCTCCCAGTGCTTGGAAACAGACAGGAACAGGACAGGCTCAACCTCAGGACCTTTGCACATGCTACTCCCTCTGTCCATGCTCTTGTGCAAGCCGCTTCTTCTGCAGCCTAGGTACCTGCCTAGAGGGAGCCAAGCACAGCACTGGCCCATGTCTCCTTCCTCTGCCTCCTGCTTCCCCTCTGTTCCATGATAACCCCTGAGTGTCTTCCTCAGCACAATTCCACGAGTGCCCAGCAGATGCCTGGCTCATGCCAGGGGTCATAGAAAGAAGCGTTAGGGCCCCTGAGTACATACAGTGGAGTCCTTCTCAGTGTCATAATTCAGATGCGTGCTCGTGGGGTGCTTTCATGGGCCTGGGGGTATGTATGCATGAGTGTGGTTGAGTGCCCACTAGTGCCTGTAGAGACCCAAGGGCAACACGTGGGGAACTGTCTCTAATTAAATCCAGAGCACCCCAATTAAGGCTGTCTAGCCAGCCAGCTTGCTTTAGGGATTTCCAGGCTCACCACCATGTCCTCCTGTCACTTTTACTCTGGTCTCTGCTTGTCAAGGCAAGGGCTTTAACCACTGAGCCCTTGTAGTTCCTTCTTCTTGTGTGTTTGTGTGACAGAGAGAGAGAGAGACAGAAGGATGCTGTGTGCCTGTGGAGGCCCAGGGATGACTTTGGGACTCATCCTGGATTGTCCTACCTCTTTAACGCTTTGCTCTGGGGTTTCCCAGGCTGCGCCTTCCGGGACTGCAGGTTGCTGCCATTTCTACCTGGTGTTTTTTCAGGATCTGAACTCAAGCTCTTCTGCTTTCTAGGCAGAAGCTTAAGCCCTGAACCATCTTCTCCAGCCCCAGTTTTTTTCTTTTTAGGCCGGAGCCCAGAGGGGATTGGATCTCACAATGACTCCTCTTGTCCCAGCCTCCCAAGGGCTGGGGTTAGTGCTAAGAGCACAACCTAGCAGTTTTATACACTGTGTTAAGCCCGCGTGTGCTTGTGCATCCGAATGTACATGCCACTGGGCTCCTGTGGATGACTTGTTTGCCACTGCATGAACGAGGGTGCTGGCCAAGTCAAGGGCTGGTCTGTCTCGGGCCTCCCCAAGAGGAGGCCCTTACACGGGATCCTAACTCAGGTCCTCCAGCTAGTACCCCAACAAGACGCCACAAATGTTTGCAGTCGTGAGGGTTAAATGCACTCGTGCACAATAGGCAAGTGGTCCCCTAACTGGGCCGGCATTCCTTCTATAGCAGTCGACGTTTCTCGGGGATGGATTGTTGTGCACCACAAGCTCTCTCATGACTCCCGTAGCGACTTCTTGACTTTGGACAGAATGGGGACCCCTGTACGAGTGGGCAGGGTGGGACTGTGTCCTTCACGCCTTCAGAATCGCCCCTGCTGTGTGTGTGTGTGTGTGTGTGTGTGTGTGTGTGTGTGTGTGTGCGCGCGCGCGGAAATGAAGCTCAAGGGTCTTTCCTACAGCAGTCCCTACTCAACGGGATGCCGTCGCGAAAACATCGGAGTGCAACTCCGCCAAGCCGACGCGCTCGTACACGAAGCCCCGCAGGGACTCCACCAGGTCTGCACCGGCCGCCGGTGCGCGGGATCGGGTGTTCGCATTTGCGAAGCGGATCCTGCACACCTGGAGGATGAGGAGGTCAGAGGTCAGCGGTCGCAGCAGAATGACAGCCCCCTGCGCCCCGCCACCTCCCCCGGTTGCCTCACCCCGATCTGCACAAGACCCGAGCACCCCGCCGGCCGCGCCGCATCTTCCGCCAGGGAGTTCAGGGCCTGTCTGGAATATAGGGGAATGTGAGGGGCGACCCCAGAACACCTCCGGGACTTTGACCTCTGACCTCCGAGTCGCGCCTCACCCGGCAGCCCGAAGGCCCCAAACAGGCCCGCGTCGCGGGCCCTAATAACCGCAGCATCTCTGTTCAGCTGCTGCACGCCTGGAGGTCGCGGCGCAGAAAGATGACGTCACGCCCACGTGGGGGAGCGCGCCGGCTCCGGAGGATGACGTCATCCGCCTCGCACCCAGCTGCGCCGCCGTCCCAGGAGCGAAAACGGCGTGTGTCCACGCGGGGACCGCAGCGGGGACCCAGCGTAGCGTCCCCCCCCGGCCCACAGCGGGTCCCTACGCGGTATTTCCTCTTCCGCCTGCGAGATTCTTACAGGGGCCAACAACGCGGCCCAATAGGAAGTCCCGCCTCCCTACAGGGGCTCGGCCAATGAGGCTTCTCAGCCATAAACGCGCGCATCAGTTCACCCAATGAGCGTTCAGATGTCCAGCGGAAGGGCCCCCGCCTACAGCCGGGCACCCCGGCTAGGGACGTGCGTAAGTTCGGTTAGTCACCTAAGCGTGTGGTTGTCCCATGCCACGCCCCTGGTCACGCTCCTGACCACATCCCTTATTTTATCTTGGAGTTTTTCTTTTTCGCTGCTTCCGATTTTCTTCCGCTTTTTGCTTGCTTTTTCTCTGCCTTTCTTTTCCCTTTCTTGCTTTTCTGACTTCTTGCTTTAATTTCTAATTTTTTTTTAATATTCAAAAGTTTGGCTTTTTTTTTTGAAAGAGTGGGGTCGGGGGGAGGTGATGAACCTTGGAGGTCAGAGGAAGTCCATGTGGGGCTTCCGAGATCGAACTCAGGACGCCAGGTTTACACGCAGGCGCCTTTGTGCAGAGCTGTCTCACTGCCCCCAGTATTTTAAAACACTTTATTTGAGAGGCTGGAAAAAGAGAGGGAGAGAGGATGTGCACATGCAATCCATGGCCAGCTAGTGGAGCTCAGAGGACATCTTTCTGAGATTGAGTCTCTCCTTCCACCATGTGGGCTTCAGGGCATTAAACTTAGGTCTCCAGGTCTGCGATCAGGCGCCTTACTCACTGAGCTAGGTCCTTGGCTGCTGATTTCTTTCTTTTCTCCACGGAGCTTCTTTATGTAGTACAGGCTGGCCTTGGTCTCTCCATCTGTCTCAGCCTCCAGAATATTAGAGTCCACTTGGTAAGTTTTTGGTTTTTGATGAGTGGCAGGGTCTGTCATGTAGCCCAGGCTGGCCTGCAAGCTGACCCTGTTTCTGAGGACACCCTTCACTGCCTGGTCCTCCTGTCTCCACATCCTGATCGCTGGGGTGACAGGGATAGGCCACCATGCCCAGTTTATAATGTGTCTGGGGGCAGAACCCAGGTCTTTGTGCATGCCAGACGTGACCTCTACCCTCTGAGCTACATCCCCGATCTTCTGTGTTGCCTCCTTCCTTGGCTGGTTGAGCCAGGGCCCAACTAGATCTCATCATCGTTCTGCAGCTGCATCCAGAGTGTGGTTTCAATTGTACGATTTAGGGGCTGTGGAGATGGCTTGACGGTAAAGAACCTGTCTTGCAATCAGGAGAACGTGAGATCGATCCCCAGCACATGCGGAACACAGCCTGGCATGGAGGCACACACTTAGAATTTAGTGCTGGGAAAACAGACACCAAAGGATTCCCGAGGGTTCGCTGGCTAGACAGTCTAGCCCAATGTGTGAGTGAGATGAGATGAACAGAGTATGTGGAAGTGGCACATGCCACCTCCCCCCATACACACACATAGAAATACATGCAGAATTTATTTGCCCATCCTGCTTAGATTCCCGTCTCTCTCTCTGAACCCCTCAGCTGAGTTCTGTGTTGCCCCCACCTCTAGATCAGGGTCCCTTCCAGGTCTCTCTAGAAGTTCCCCCTCTTCACTTTTGCACTCCCAACAACTTTACTCCAAGTGTATTTCACCTTGACGTTCTGGGCTCTGTTCCTCATTGAACCTCCAGGGGATGCCATGAGCCCACACCAGCGCTGTCCCCCTCCCCCCCAAGAGGCGGCAGTTGCCGGCTGGACAGAACTCTGTCGCCAAGCACATGCTCTGGCAGCCAAACCTCTCTTTCTTCACCCAAAATAAGATTTCAAAAGAAAGGTATCGGGCTACTTCAGCCCTGACACAAGGCGAAAATTCAGTAAACAACTTTTCTTATTTCTTTTGAGGAGGAAAGCAAGTAAGCCTGGGTAGAGGATACTTTTGGGAAGTCAGTTCTCTCCCTCAGCCACGTGGGGGTCTGGGGATCGAACTTAGGGCACCAGGTTTGTGGGCATATACCTTTATCTGTTGAGCCATATCATAGGCCCCAAATAAATAGTCTTTTTTTGTTAATAATATTGAAGGAGCTTTGTGGTCTAAAACATAGGCACCCAAACTAGGGTGGTACAGAGCTCGAGGGGTTGAAGGGTGGGCTAAAGTATTTGTGGTAGTTTTTATGTATATGCAGACAGATAGATAAACTACCTAAAAATAGATACAGATTCACAGCTAGATAATTGATTGCTGATACATAGATAATAGGTAGAGATAATAGATACATGATCCAAGATAGGGATGATGGAGAGATAAATAGGTAGAAGATAGATAGATAGATAGATAGATAGATAGATAGATAGATAGGGTGATAGTTAATCCTGGGTATTAACTTGACCACACCTGGCATTAACTAAGATCAGCTATCAGTCACCTGAAGAGATTATCCAGATCCATACATTTACATTTACATATATTTACATTATCTGGTAGCCCTATAGCTGATTGGAACCTCCCAGTAGCACATCAGATAAAAGGAACTACAGAAGAGAATACTTTGAAGAGAGATTCTCTGAAGCTGGGCTAGAAAACTCTTCCCTTCTGGTACCCAGCATCTTCCACCTTCCAGCCCTCCAACCCTCCAAGCCTTTAAGGTAATTAAAGACTCTCCAGGAATCCTCCAGCCTTCAGCCATTATGCACTGGCCTACCAAACTGAGTAGGTACCGGCAGCCACTGTTGGACTACCTTGGCTTTATCTCGTAAGCCAAATCAATACTTTCTCTTTCTATGGATTCCTTCTGTTGATTCTATGGCTCCAGGGAGCCCTAGAGATAGATAGTATGTCCTACACAGCTCAGATTGACTTCAAACTCACTCTGTAGCAGAGGCTGACTTTGAACTTCTGATCCTCCTGCTTCCACCTCCCCAGTGCTGGGGTGATAGGCACGCACCTCCGGGCCTGGTGTCTGAGGCACGGGGATGGGGCTCAGGGCTTCCTGCATGCTAGGCCAGAACTCTGCCCGCTGAGCCACTGTTCCATATGTGTCATGGACATTTCAATGATGTATCACATGATTGACAATGGCGCTTAGGAGGAGACTGCAGGGACCTGATTTGTCTGCAGAATCATTCCTCTTAGCTGACTATATTGCTCTTTTCTTATGTGCATGCATGTGGGTGCATGTGTGCATGTGGACATGTATGAGTGGTGCCAAGCTTATAATCCAGTGTTTTGCCTATGCTGTGTGTTGCAGTTTGCCTGCATGGTTGATGATAAGTCACCATCAAGTGGCTTAAGGAAACAAGGGATTTGTTTTTGCTTACGATTGTCCTGTTACAGTTCTTAGTCCAGCTTGACAGGAGAGCACACGTCAATACTAGGGCCAAGAGAACTGTCCATACCATCTCTACATCTTGGTTGGAAGACGATCCTTATTTGGCAGACCAGCATGTCTGACCAACTGTACACGAGAATGCTGACTCTATTTTATTCACCTGTCCAGAGCCTAGTCCCACCCACCATGACCTGGGCCTTCTCCATCAGCTAGAAACCTGCAGGTTTGCTCAGGGCCTAACTCAACCACTAATTCTCTACAAATGTGCCCAGAGCTCAAATCCTCACTTTGTTGAGGGACAATCAAAACGGTTCATTCGTGGTCACCAAAATGTTGCAGGGAAATGGTCTTTTCGGCTGTCCCATCTGGGGGCCAAATGTTGCAGGGACAGGATTGTCCCAATGTTGTAGAGTTCTTGTGTTCCGGAGACAAAGATTGAAACCAGAACATGGCGTAAAGGATTAAGGTAGAGTTTATTAGAGGAGAGAAAGTTTGGAACTCATGGACTCCAGATGTGGGGTGCCATGAGGGGCTAGGGCGCCTCCAAGAGAAGCAGGCAGCTGGAAAAGGAACTCATGGCACCTTGAGTACCATGAGGGGCTAGGGCGCCTCCATGAGAAGCAGACATGAACATGGCACTAAAAAAATGCTATGAGGGGCTAGGGAGCCCAAGATGACTGCCAGGACCAGGTATATTTGCACACCTTGACAAGCCTAGGAAACTGACTTTTTCTCATTGGTTAACTCTCATTGGGGCCAAACCCAGTTGCTGTTGGGCCCATGTGGGCTAGAAGTTAAGTTGTTTGATGTGGAAAGCTCATCTCCATAATACCTTCATAGGGAAATTGGCCATTTTATCTCTGGGAGGATTGGAGTCAACTCCTCAGCAGGAGTGTTCCTTCAGGGTGATTCCAGCAGTGGAGGATGGCCTTCAGGAATTCCAAGACCTTCAAAGACCTTGAGAGACCCATCCCAGCACGGCTGCTCTAATCCTGCCTCAAACTGTCAAGTTGACACCTGTGCCTAACTATGATATTATGTAAGTGCTGTACCATTGAGCTCTGCCTTTAGCCCTTTCCTGTGTGTGTGGGGTTCGGGGGGGATGAAGGGTGCGTACCCAAGAGATCTCTTGAGCATCACTTGAGTGTGTGTGTCTGTGGAGGCCCAAGGGTGGCACTGGGAACCATCCTGGATTGCTCCACCTCCTTATATTTTTGCTCTGGAATTTCCCAGGCTCCGCCTTCCGCAGCCTGAATGACAGGCTGCTGCCATATGCGCGGGATTTTTCACATGGGATCTGGGGATCTGAACTCCGGTCCTTTTCTTTATGAGGCAAAAGCTTTAACTGCCGAGCTGTCTCCTCAGCCCCAGTATTGTATTTTAATTTCATTCCTGTGTCCATAGGCTCCCCAGTTGACTTGCATCTTGGCTGTTGTGAATAGCGCTGTAATAAACGTGAAACAGACTTGGGCCAGGCCTCACCTGGCAAGCTGGGGCTTGGGCTCTATCCCCAGCACTCAGAAAGTAGAGGCAGGAGGATGAAGAGTTCAAGACCAACCTGGTGGGCTACTTAAGATCCTGTGTCCAAAAAGTCATAATAATAATACTCAATAGGCATGAAAAGTTCCCCAGGGGCCAAATTTGTTTTCCTTGGTCACACACCAAGTGCAGGATAGTGGGATCATGTGGCGCTTCTTCTATTTTGGGGTGTTTGAGGAACTTCCAGCTCTTTTCCATCCTGACTCCACTCGTTTGCATTGTCCCCTCGTTGAGTTCCCCTTTCTCTGGGTCCCCACCAGTAATCACTCATTTCTGGCTGTCCTCCAGCTGAGGCACCACATTGGCTCGCTCCGTGCCCGGCTGATCACAGTGCCTAGGACAAATATTGTGTGGTGCCTGGCCCCTCGCTTGAGGGGTTTATATATACACATATTTACTATTTGAGGGAGAGTCCCACCGAGGTGCACAGGTGGTGGTCAGAGGACAACTTTTAGAAGTTTGTTCTCTCCTTCCAGCACATGGGTTTCAGGGGACGGAACTCTGGACCTCCCGTGTTTTAGGCAGGTGCCCCATGTGCTGAGCTATCTCACTGGTCTAATTTTATTATTATTTTTTGAAACAGTGTCTTTTATCCAACCCACAGAACACCATCAGGATTAGTCTGGCCAACCAGCTTGCTCTGGGGATTCCCAGGCTCCGCCTTCCAGGGCTAGAATTGCAAGTGGTTGCCATGCCAACCTTGAATTGCAGGCTGCAACCATATACACCCAGCGTTTTTACATGGGGGTCAAGCCTTCTGGTGAGACTCACTGCTGGCCATCCGTGGGGGTACGGGGGAGTTTACTAAAAGGCTGGGGAGGTGATTTAGGGCTGACGCCTTTGCCTCCCAAGCAAAAGCCCTGAGTACACACACACCCACACACACCCACACACACACACACACACACACACATACACGCACACGCATATGCCATAAAAGCATCCATCTCAGGGAGCTGCTGCTAATAGATGGTGCTGTACAGTCTGTGGAGATCACAGGATTGGGAACAGCGTGTGTGGCATGAACCTGCTGGTGGGCTCTTGGCGGGAACCTATGCAGTGGGGGGAGGGGGTTCAAACCTAGGAGTTACAGCTTGGGGTCCCTTGGGGATTCCCAAGCTGGAGGATGCCAGGAATAGACTCCAGCATGTCCTCTGCATACCAGGCGAGGACTTTTCCTCTAAGCTTCGTCCAAGGCCCAGGCCCCGCAAGACCTTGGCCTGAAGACAACCCAGACGTCCCACCAGGGATGAACGAAGCTGCAGGAGCCAGGAACCAGAAGGTCTGGTCTTGGTTCCTATCGCAGGACCTTTGCACTGCTCTTCCTCCTGCAGGGAACATACTCTTGGGTGAACTCCAGCACCTCTTGTGCTCTTTGCCTGTACCCCACTTCTCAGAGGCGTCTGAGGTCACATGGCATGTCTGTCTCTCCTTCAATATTGTGTTTCCTTGCTTGGAGACAGCGTCTGACCTTGAACTCTCTATAGCCAAGGATGACCTTATGCCTGTTAGGTCAGCTTGACAACTGGTGTGGATGCATGGTGTGCATGCATGCATGGTTCTGTGCATGCATGCATAGTCTGTGTATACAAGCATGGTGTGTGTGTGTGTGTGTGTACACACATGGTGTGTGTGCATGCATGGTGTGTGTACATGCATGGTGTGTATGTACATGCATGGCCTGTGTATGTACATACATGGTCTCTGTGTGTGTGCATGCATGGTCTGTGTGTGTAGGGGTGGGAAGGATGGGGTGGGAAAAATAATGGGGGATAAGGGAGATGGGGGCCGAGGGAACAGGTAGGAGTTGCAGGTATTATGAGGGGGACAGGGTGGCCTCAAACCTCCCCTCCCCCACCTGCTGTGGGTTTGTTTGTTCTGTTCAGTTTGTGGGTCACTCGCCAGTCTCCCTGGAGGAGCCCTTTTTTCTTACTTGTGTGTCTTGGGGGAGGCTGATTTGCATGATCATTTCCATTGGTTCTGGCTGCCTGAGCAGAATACAATGGCTGGAGGGGCTTTGGGGGGGCAGAAGCCAGCTCTCCCCAGGAACCAGCCTAGGGCCTCAGTGTTCTCTGCTGTGCGGTGGGTTTGTCATGAGCCTTTTGTCGCAGGCTTTCTGCTTGCTGGGTAGGGCTGGGAAAGGACCCCCGTCCTCGTGCCTGCGTGTGACTGAGATGGAACTCAGCCCCTCTCTGCTTTCTTTTTTCTTGGTTTGAACGACATCTCCTGTAGCCCAGGCTGGTCCCAAAGTCACTGTAACTGAGGATGATGCTGGCCTTCCTCCTGCCTGCAGCCTCTGCAGACCAAGGCAGCATCACATGTTGCAGCCCCTTCCCCAGCCGCTCCTGCGCAGTGTTTCAAGAAATCCTATTTAGGAGAGAGAGAGAGAGAGAGAACGCATATACACCAAAGAGCACAGGTAGTGGTCAGAGGACAACTTTCAGAAGTCAGTTCTCTCCTTACACCATGTGGGCTTCCAGGGATCGAACTCAGGTCTCCAGATTTTCAGGCCTCGCCCACTGAGTCATCTTGTGGGCCCTGCGTCTAGGTTTTTATATGGATCCTAGGGATACACACATAGGTCCGCAAGGTCGTGTGGCCAGCGCTGGACCCACTGAGCAAAGAGCCACCTCCTGGGGTCCCTCTGCCTCGTGAGTGTGACCTCACAGATGTGAGCAGTCATGCCTGCCTGTCTGTCTCTTGTCTGTCTCTTCCTTCCTTCCTCCCTCCCTCTCTTTTTCTTTCCCTCCCCCCTCTTTCTTCCTCCCTTCCTCTCTCTTTCCCTCTCTCCCTCTCTCTCCTCTCAAATAGATGATTTAACTATCTATTTGAGTAGGGGGTTTCTTGCTGTCTGGTGAATTTGAACCCTGTGTATGACCTGGCAGGACTCAAAACCCTGACTCTCCTTCCGCAGTATCCCCAGTCTCGGTGACCCTGTCCAGCCCAGCACTTCTTTCCCTGCCAGGGGCTGAAGTGGCTTGCTGGGAAGCACCCCTTCCCCACTCCCCTTGCCTCTCTGGGCCCCAGGACAAAAACCCCTCCCCAGGTTTTGGGGGTCCAGAGCATATGTGTTTGCCAATGTGGCGTGACTGGCCTCTGCCAGCGTCCCCCCCCCCATCCACCCCTTGGCCCTGAGCCCCTGGCTGGGCCTGAGTCCAGGCAGCTGCAGCCGAGCCTCGGCCAAGACCACCATCTGGAAAAACTCTCATGGTGGGGGGGGGGTGAGGCACAGCCAAGGAGGTTCATCATCCAGCTCTTCCCCCTCCCCCTAACAAAAGCCCCAGCCAGAACTGGGGATGGAGAGGATGGTGGGGTGCCAGAGAAGATGGAAAACAGGTATGGGCTTCACCGATATCTGAGCTAGGGGAAATCAGAAGTCAACCCCCTGCCCCCATGCTTGTGGTATTGAGATACTCTGCTCATTGTGGAATATCAACTCTTCAGGGAAAAAAAAAAAAAAAAAAAAATATATATATACACACACACACACACACACACACACACACACACACACACACATATATATATATATATATATATATATATATATATATAAAATTTGAGAGCGAGGGAGAGAACAAGCTCATGCAGGCCTTGGCATAAGGGTAGAAATCAGAGGACACCTTCCAGAAGTTAATTCTTTTCTTCTACCACATGGACTTGGGATTGAACTCAGGTCTCCATGTTTGCATGCAGTGCTTGACCCACTAAGCCATCTTGCCGGCCCCAAGGGTTTGAATGTCTCATAGTTCCATGGTGCAGTCCGTTGTAACTGGGAAAACAAACAGGAGTCGTGTGTCACATTGCTCTTCCTTTGGGAAACAAGAGAGAGGAACACTGAAACACTGTTCTCTCTCTCTCTCCTCTTCTTCTTTCTCTGTTTTGAGACAGAAGCTCATGCCCACAGACTCCATACTGGCTTGACACTATATAGACTGTGAAGACCTTGACCGCCTGACTGTCCCATCTCTACCTCCTCTAATTTTATGCGATGCCAGGAATCAAACCCAGGGCTTTGTGTCTGCTAGGCAAGTGCTGAACCCACACAGCTGTAGTGCTGCCCCCTCTAGTCTCCATTTTCTTCAGTCTGGGATACCACACCATGGGATGATGGGAAGGGGCACTGTCTGAACTCAGGATGTGTCTTCACGCACACCTCCAATTTAATCTCTCAGCTCCCTCACAGACACACCAGAGTTCTGTGGCCTATGTGACTTCTGGAACTGGTAGAGGTGAAAATCGGTATCAGCTATCACCCGTGGGTCATGAATAATATTGGATGTTTATCTGTGGGAATGTGGCCCCGGGCTGGAGTTGAGCTCACAGATACCCAAGGGCTGGCCCCCAGCCTAGACCAGTTGGGCATTGCAGTGATCAGACTCTCTCTTCTTCCTCTCATGCTGGGGGTGGATTGTAAGGATTTATGTAGTCTAGATTAGAACTCTTATCTCTGAGCCACGCTCCCAGCCCCTTCCTGCCAGATGCTAAGCTGTCACTCTACCTCTGAGCCACGCTTCTTTTCACAAAGACACCGGGACCCACTTGGTAGGCCCCCATTTTAAAGGCTTTACCTAACCCTACACAGGATGGACTTCAGACCTCTCTTTAGACATCCCAGTGAGAGTGAGTGTCTAGTCCTTATACATCCATGCAAGGATTAAATTCAACACATACACCTTGGCTGAACTCAGGAGGCCAAGTGTAAACAGAGCTCAGCAGGTCAAGTGGCTGCTCCCAAACCTGGTGCCTGAGTTCAATCCCTAGAAGTCCACCTGGTGGGTGGGCGGAGGAACTGACTTCTGAAAGTTGCCTTCTGCCCTCCATTTGCACATCATGGCATGTACCCCCCCAAATAAATATCTTTAATAAAAAGCCCTTGGGCAAATTGTAGCCCAAGTTGGTGTCCTTAAGAAATGGAATTCCTTCTAAAGAAATGGGATCATGGCAAAGCTAATTTGAGCCTAGTAGTCCTGTGACCCCAATAGGAGACAAAGGGACTTGGCACGCAGGAAACCCTGGGCTGGGTCCTTATCATGGGAGATGCACCTCTGCCACAACAACAGGAGGGTCAGGAATTCAAGGTCACCTGGGCTGCAACCTCCACCCACTCTCAAGATTCCAGGGATCCTGTGTTTAGCGGAAGCTTCTGGAAGCTTTTCCTCCTCACTCATCCTTGCCTCAGACTTATCACGTGGACCAGACCCTACACCATCTTCTTCCTCTTCTCCATTCCCTCACTCTGTGGATCCCTGGGAACTGGCCCAGCTTCTCCTCTTCCTCTTCCTCCTCTTCCTGGTAACTGTCCTGGACATACCAGATATCTGACCTCAGGTGTCTTCCTGCTGACCTGTCTGAGTCCTTGCCTGTGGCCTGCTCCCCTGTCCCTCACACCACCCCAGGCCACCCAGAAAGATTGGGGGGGAAGTTATCCCACTGTGTCTGCATTCCCTGGGGAGGGCACCTTTGCCTGGGAGTCTTCGGTCCCCTGCAGCTGAGCGGATAGTCTGGCCCTGACATCTCCTTCCCACCTCCAGGTCTCTGGGGAGATAGCAAAGTGCTGAGCCAGCCCATTGCGCTGAGCAGCAGCCACAGCTGCCAGGGGACAATTTCCTTCCCAGCCATAGAGAAGCCCAACATTTCTTCTGCGATAGCTCCCTGCCAGAGCCCAGCCCAGACTGTCTTCTGTCTCTGCACCTCCTCCTGTGGGTTCACACCTGCCTGCTGAATGGTATCCCTCAGGACCCATGCTCGAGGGCAGAGCTCACAGAGCGGGCACAGAGATCTTTGTTGGACCACAAGGTGGGACCCAGAACGACTGGACAGTAGACTGGAATCTGCATGTAGAAATGAAGGTTTTCTTTTCTTCTCAGCATCGGAGATGGAACCAGGAGTTTGCTTTATACTATTTTGAGCCATTCCCCCAGCCTCTCTCTGAGGGAAGCTAGCAGTGTCTCCACCTCTGAATCAAGCCCCTATCTCCTTCCTGGTCGGGATGCTAGGAAGGGGCTCCACCTCTGAGCCATGCCCCCAAGGCATTGTCCATTTTGAATGGGAGCTGGCAATAAGGTTTTATCATGGAGCATTGGGTGCTGAATTTACACAAATATATATATTGAGTCCGTTTGTCATGGTGACATGTTGATGCATAATTTTTTTTGTGTGTGTGTGCGTATCACAGGGCACTGTATGTCCCTGTGGAGGCCCAGGGGTGACTTGGGGAATCATCCTGGAATTCTTTCTACCTCCTCCTTGCTTTGCTTTGGAACTTCCCAGGCTCTGCCTTCCAGGGCTGGAATTGCAGGCCACCACCATGTCCTTCCGCTAGGCGTTTTTACATGGGATCCGGGATCCGAACTCAGGTCCTTCTGTTTTTGAGACAGAGTCTTAACCCTTGAGCCATCTCTCCAGTCCTTAAGTTAATTTCTTTCCTCATTATTTACTGTTTATTTCTGTGGTGCCATGGTTGGGTTGAACCCCTGGGCCGCTCATAAGCTAAATAAATGCTCCGCCCCTTGGCCTCCTCCCTAGCGATTCCTAACCCAGGATTTGAGGAGAAGGGTTCGTTCAGTGGAGTAAGCACTTGCCACGTAGGCAAAAGTACCTGAGTTCGGATCCCCAGAAGATCCATATAGTGTCAGGAGAGAAAGTTGCTGCCTCATGCTCTGGGCTCCTCGATCTCCACCTAAATGTCCCTGAACAATGTTATTGGGCCCAGTGTATAACCAAGCATGTGCAAAGGGCCGGGGTTTCTTTCCCACAACCTCAAATAAAGCTAGTACTTTTTCCCCCATATGAATTAGTACTATAACCATGATTTTCCAGCTAGGAATTCAAGTTGTTAACTTTTGTCTTTAAGTCTGCATAAAGCTTTGTCTTTGAACATTTTTTTAATCTCATTTATTTTTTATTTTTTTTTTTATTTTTTAATTATTATTATTATTTATTCAACTGTGCGCATGTGCGTGTGTATGTGCGCTCTCGTGTGTGTGTGTGTGTGTGTGTGTGTGTGTGTGTGTGTGTGTGTGTAGAACCATGGACGAATTCGCGAACCACCATGGATGCTTCCACCTCCTTCTGCCCGGGGATTCACAGGCTCCGCCCTACCAGGACCAGAAGCGCAGGCTGCCCCCGCTTCCGCCTGGCGTCTATACATGGGATCCGGGATCCGAACTCAGGACCTTCTGCCTGCAAGGCGGAGGCTTAACTCCTGAGCCACCTCTCCAGCCCTCATTTGTTTTTTAAAGAATAGTTGACCTTTCTCACTGACATCTCTCTTGAGGGGTCAAAGGACGACAAGCATCACAAGTGTTTCTGTGGACACTGTCAAGAAGCTGCCAGGTACACGTGGGTGCATTTATAAAATTGTTACAAAGACACCTGGAAAGACACTGTAGGGTCACACTGTATTGTGGATGGTTTTCTGTTAGTTTCTAGTCATCAAAGGATTGAGCCCTAGAAAAAAAAGAAAAAAAAAAAAAGGATTGAGCCCAAGGGGTGTGTCTGGGCTCAGTACACACTGTGCTATACTGAGATACACCTGGCCCGGCTTGTAGTGTTTTGTGTGTGTGTGTGTGTGTGTGTGTGTGTGTGTGTGTAGAATAGGGCACTGTGTGTCCCTGTGGAGGCCCAGGGGTGACTCAGGAATCATCCTGGATGGCTCTGCCTCCTTATTGCTCTGCTCTGGGATTTCCCAGGCTCTGCCTTCTGGGGCCTGAATTACAGACTCCCACCATATGCCTTAGACATTTTTCCATGGGATCTGGGGACCTGAACTCAGGTCCTTCTGTTAGGAAGCAAAAGGTTTTTTTTTGTTTGTTTTGTTTTGTTTTTTATTCAACTGTGCGCATGTGCGTGTGTGTGCGCGCGTGTGTGTCTGTGTGTGTGTGTGTCTGTGTATATGTAGAACTATGGACGAATTCGTGAACCACCATGGACGCCTCCACCTCCTTCTGCCCCGGGATTCACAGGCTCCGCCCTACCAGGGCCAGAAGCGCAGGCCACCCCCCCGCTTCCGCCTGGCGTCTATACGTGGGATCTGGGATCCGAACTCGGGACCTTCTGCCTGCAAGGTGGAGGCTTAAGCCCTGAGCCACCTCTCCAGCCCAGGAAGCAAAAGTTTTAATCCCTGCACCCTGTCTCCAGCCCCTCTCCCATTCTTTGAGACATATTTCGGAACTTTAATTTGATTCCTGGTTGAGGAATAGTGAGAGCTCCCCATGTTCCGGCCTCCGCCTACCTAGTGCCCGCTGCACCCCAGCTCTCAGACACATGTTGCTAAGGCGAGGTGCCACTGCCCCTTTCTGGCTCTAGTTGCTTCATCTTCTGGGGCCCCGGAGCTGCCTTCATGTCTGAGGTTGGTTCTGGACTAGAACGTGTGCGCGCTTATTACAGAGGCCGGAGAACTCCCTCGGAGCCTCCTGGCCCTGTCCCCCTACGCCTCAGCTCCTGGTCCGAGAAACTGGCCAGCGGCTTCTTCTGCGCTGACTGGACGCTCAGCCTTTGCAGTGGTGTGCGTGTGTATATGTGTATGTGTGTCAGTGTGTGCAATTGCAAGTGTGTGCGTGTGTGTGAATGCATATGTGAATGGGTGCCCATGCCTTTGTGTGTGAGCATGTGTGCATGTGTGTGTCTATGAGACTGCATGTATGTAAGTGCATGTACGTGTGAGTGTGTGCATTCATGCACACATGTATGTGTATTTGTGTGGAAAGGCTTGAGTGTATTCGTGTGTGCCATGTATATGTGTGTGTCCGCATGTGTGTGTCTCATGGACAGGATGACACGACAGTCTTGCCCTTCTACACAGTCAGCGCCACAGACACAGGCCAGCAGACCTTTTTTTTTAAAAGTTTTTTTTAGGGGCTGGAGAGGTGGCTCAGGGGTTAAACCTCCGCCTTGCAGGCGGAAGGTCCTGAGTTCGGATCCCCGATCCCACGTATAGACGCCAGGCGGAAGCGGGGGCGGCCTGCGCTTCTGGTCCTGGTAGGGCGGAGCCTGTGAATCCCGGGGCAGAAGGAGGTGGAGGCGTCCATGGTGGTTCGTGAATTCGTCCGTGGTTCTACACAGACACAGACAAACACACACCCACGCGCGCGCACATACGCACGCACATGCACACAGTTGAATAAATAATAATAAAAAAATTAAAAAAAAAGTTTTTTTTAAATTTATTCAATTGTGTGTGTGCATGTGTAGAACCACGGACGAATTCGGAAACCACCATGGACGCCTCCACCTCCTCCTTGTTTACTCTGCCCCGAGATTCACAGGCTCCGCCCTACCAGGACTGGAAACGCAGGCTGCCCCCACTTCCACCCAGCATCTATACGTGGGGTCTAGGATCCGAACTCAGGACCTTCTGCCTGCAAGGCAGGGCTTAACCCCTGAGCCACCTCTCCAGCCCAGGCCAGCAGATCTTACCATGTGCTCCCACCCCCTCTCTCTTTTCTCTTCAGCTCCTGCTTTAGCAGAGCCACATTCTCCAGCTCCTCCCTGGAGGATGCTGGGGGGGAGGGGGCTCTACCACTGAGCCATGCCCCACTCTCACTTGAAGAATCTAAGCACTTACTCTAACAATGAGTCACTCCCCCTTTCCCCCACCTGCCAGGACTTCTTGTCCTGGGCTAAAAGCTTTGCTCCAGCTCCTGGTGGTGGGTGCACCACTCACCTGTATTGCTGGGACTTAGAAGGTGGGGTAGGTGGATCACCAAGAAGAGTTCAGGGTCATCCTGGGCTACATAGCGAGATCCGGGTCAGTCAGGGATACATTAAGAAAAGTAAATAAGGGGCTGGAGAGGTGGCTCAGGGGTTAAGCCTCTGCCTTGCAGGTGGAAGGTCCTGAGTTCACATCCTAGACCCCATGTATAGAGGCCGGGTGGAAGTGGGGGCGGCCTGCGTTTCTGGTCCTGGTAGGGCGGAGCCTGTGAATATCAGGGCAGAGTAAACAAGGAGGAGGCAGTCCATGGTGGTTCCCGAATTCGCCGGTGGTTCTACACACCCATACACGCACACACATACATACACCCACACACACACATACACGCGCACAATTGAATAAATAATAAAAAAAATTAAAAAAAAGAAAAGTAAATAAATAAAAGATAGTGTCCATGTAATGAACATGTGATGGCAAGGAATATTTTTTCATGTGTCATTCGCTGCCCTGTCCACTGACCTTGTCTCAAAATAAACAAATAAGCAATTAATTTAGTCCTTAATTTGGTCAGCCTAGCGTGGAAGGGCATGCTGGAACTTGCAGTGCTCAGGAAATTGAGGCAGCGGGACTAGTGATTGGAGAACTCATGGGAGTATAGGGGAGTGAGGGAGCATGGCAGGCGCCTGCCCCCAAATCTGGCAATCCCAGTGAATCCCAGAAACCCGCATGGTGGACCGAGAGAAATGGTCTTTGCACGTGTGCACCCCAGCGTTCTCTCTGCCTCATAAATAAGGAAATAACATATAGCAGGGTCTCAGCTATTTGGATAGGGAGCAGAGGCTGGCCTTGGACGCGGGTGTCCCTTTCCTCTCCCGCCCCAGTGCTGAGATGCCGGGCTTGCCCAGCAGGCCTGCATTCTGCCAGGGTCTCTTCCACACCAGATACTTTTGGATGTTTGTTGTTGTTTACAAGAGTGGCGCAGGCTGGCCCAGATAGGTAGTTGGAGACTGGACCTTATCAAGGCTATGCACATTTTGTCTCTGGGGCAGGCCGTGGCCGTCCAGAAAACAGGACACTCGGTAGGTGCTTCGGGCCAGTGGAGTTCTTCCTTTAGTAGGTGCTTGGTAGCATCTAGCGATTTCCCCCACCCCTAAAGTTCCCAGCTGGAACCTAGATTCCGAGCCTACAGTTGTGGCAGATAGCCAGCCACCTGGCTAAGCGGGGCGTGACATTAGGCATCTACGTGATGTCACGACTCGGGCAGTTCTCACGAGTGGGGGTGGGAGGGTCCCTGGACGCCGCCTCCATTGGCCCCGGCGCGTCCTGGCTGGCCGGCTGGCCACATCTGGAATTCATTGCTGTCGCTGCCGGAAAGAGGAGAGGAGGGCGGGGCGAGCAGGGAGGAGGAGGAGGAGAGTGAGGATCGAGGCGACGGCTCTCCCCGCCTCCCTCTGTCCCTGGTCCCCAGCTCCAGGACGGAGCCCAAGCCTGGCAAGCAGCCTCACCACCTCAAACCACGGGCACTCCGGGGACTCAGGGGGCGAGCGCCCCCCGGCCACCGCAGGGTTCCCGACCGGCTTAGCCAGGTAAGCACACCCCGGCCAAGAGGAGACTTCCGAAAGGGCGGGTCCCGCTCCCCGATCTTCTGATCCTCTGGAGGTCGCTGGATTCCAGCTGGTGGGGGGCCCAACCGGGGGACTCGGAGCGCAGTTACGGGTCACCCGTAGTTCCGCTGCACAGAGAAACCGACCACCGCGCGCCCCACTAGGCTGCCTCCCACCAGTCTTGGAAGACGGACCCCGAGACTGCTGCGCTCCCCGCCTTCCCCGGAGCAGGAAGTTGGCGCCGAAGAGAAAGGCGGAATCCGAGCGCTCTTAGCTGAAGACCGCCGGACAGGACGAGGTCGGGGGAAGCAGTTTTTTCTGGGGGGGGGAATGAGTTAGAAGAAGAAGGTGAAACACCCCACTTGTCTATCTTAGTTGAACTGAGGGCGAAAGGTGTTACGTACCAGCTGCAGAGGCGCCAAGTGCCTAGGCGGGATCCCCCCGGGGAGTGCCAGCGCCCCAAGTCTGCCGGCGCCTCTGTTCTCCAGTTGCCCCTCTCTTATGGACCTCCTTCCGGGAGAAGTGGGAGCGTTGCTTCATTCTCAAAGGAAAGGGGGCCGTGACTGCGCCGCCCAGACGCCTCCCCTTCCAGGTCCCGGGATGGATGGCTCCGCGAGGAGAAGGCACGCGTGGCGTGGAACCCATGTTGTGTGTGGGGGGGGGGTGGTCACACAGCATCGGGACCTCATTCCCCTTCTCCTGCATGAGTGGACTCACCGGGAATTTCCAGCCCCTTCACCCCCTCATCACCTCCGCCCTGGTCCAGGTTACCAGATGCCCCACGCTCCTGTCACTGAGTCCACGGCTCTCCCTTCCTGCGTGGGCGATTCTGGAGTTTTGCAAGGGGGGGGATTGAAATGCATCTGGGGCAGAGGCGGGGAGGGGGCAGAAAGAAGGTCCCTTTTCTCCCCAGCCCTTCTGGGAATCTAGAGACTGGGGGAGCCCCCTAGAGGGATCGCGAGCTGTCGCCTCCCCCGTGGGGTGTATATGTTGGGGTAGGGGGCGTCCCGCGCGTGTGTGGCGGGGAGAGAGATGGCGCAGCCCCAGAGCAAGCGAGTGTGGATACCGCGCATTCCTCTGCCAGATAAGGAACTGACTGGGAAAGAGAGTGGGAGGCGGTTACTGCAGCCGTCACCATGGACACGCACTCGGGCTTCCCCCGCCTGGGCTCTGTATGCGTGTACGGGGGGCTGCCAGCTGACAGAGATGTCCCCAGGCCCTGTGGCTGGCTGGCATTTGGATCTAGGCCGAGACCATGAGACCGGCAGCCATCGGGTCGGTTCATTCATGGGTCATTTCATTCATGGGTCGTTCGTTCCTTTGCCAGTGCATTCAATATTCCTTCATTGATGCACACCTTCCCCTAGGGTCTTCTCTGTATGCTGGATATAGGGACAAAGGGGCAGAGACGATCTGGGAGGTAGACTCCAGCTGCTCACGTGGTACTTTGGAAACCAGACTCTCCCCTTCTCCCCCCCCAAAAAAAAAGATCATTTCTTATCTTAAGGCGATAGTCAAGAAAGTTGCTCTGGTAGAAAAGGGGGTGAGGGGATAGAAAGTGGGGGAGAACTGCTGTTTGTTGCCTTCTAAATGAGTCTAGGCAAGGACATGGTCCTCGAAGAAAATTTTACATGTAGGAGAGGGAGGATGTGCCCACTGCAGGATCAAAGGCCCTGTGACCCGCTGGTCTGGTATGTATAGGAGGGCTGGTGTGATATGTATAGAAGGTGCATGTGGGAGGGAGACAGGGATGGGGCTGGGCTGGGGTGACCTTTGGGAAACTAGGAAGGATTTTTTGGGGGGGATCAAAAGGGGAAGAGAGCCACTAAGCCACCACTTCCTTTAGCCTCCCTTCCCTCCAAGCCTTGTCTCTTAGCCCCTTTGTCCTTCTGAACCCCAGAACTTTCTCCTGGATCCCAGGCTGGCCCTAGGGACCCCCGATCCTTCTGCCTCAGCCTCTTGGGTAGGCGGGGATGGCAGCTGTGAGCCTCCAGGGTGGGCTTGTGGCTACTTCTGAGCAGGGAGATCATTTCTCTATGTCTCAGAAGGGGCTTTGGTACCTGGTCCTTGGGAGGAGGGGTGCTCAGGGGAATGGGGGGGTCAGAGGCAGGCTCCCTTCAGCCCAGGTCTTGGAGTCAGGACCAGAGAGGGGAAGCAACCAGGCCAAACGCTATCCACCGGGAGGGTGCCTTCTGTCTCCTGCTTCCAGCCCTAGCACCCCGCCTCTTCTTTCTGGAAATCCTTAACCGTCCTTCTGACCAGCGCCTTCGAGAAGGAAGATGAGATTGGGAGACCGCAGCGGTGTGGGCCTCAGTTTCCCCTCTGTAACTAAGCCAGCCTTCCAGCTGCACCCTTCCCAGTCTCTGGGATAGCAGAGGGTTCTTATTTTGCAGGAAGTGACCTGGGAGATTTTTCTCTTCCAGAGGCATAGGGGGAATAACTGTCTTAGTGGGGGCACCATGCAGCCAGGGGAGCACAGCCGTGGCCCAACTGGCCCACAAGAGCAGGTTCATCATTTCCAATTAAAAGCTCCCAGTCGGGGGTGGGGGGGCGGGATCCAGAGGGGGGACCCAACTGCCAGGAGGTGACTATGGGTCAGACTTGTGGATCAGAATCCCTTAAGGACAGATCACGGGGCTTTAACTGACTGCCCCGCCCCCCAAAAATTAATTAACGGATGAATCAATCCATTCGCCAGTTAATAAAATGAAATGGAAAGGTATGGACCGGCAGGATCTAGCCGGGTGGGTTTTTATTAGAGAGCGCCCCCAGCTGGGCCGGTCACATGCCCAGGATGTAAAGTCTTGCAAATGAGCCAATCAGGGCGCCGGAAGGCGGCAGGCTGGACTGGCGGGCGGTTTGGGTCCAAGACTGTGCGGTGACCCGGGTCAAGTGCCTGGCCTCAGATCGGCGGCTGCAGCCGGGCACAGGGTATCGGGGCGCCCCAGGGAGGGGGGGGCCGTCCATGAGCAGAAAACAAGGGAACTCTGTGTGGTGATCTGGGACGGGGCCGGTGTCTCCGAGACCGCGGACAGAGTTGCCTTTGTTCCCAAACTAGGACGGAAGTCCCGGTGCCCCCAGGGTGAGAGTGGAGGTTGAGTGTATAGAGTGGAAGAGGGGGGACAGCTTCTTGTGTAAAGGTTCCCCATGGAAAGGGTCATCCCGGAAGTGAGATGTCTGGGAGACTCCGGAAACCCACACCACACACACACACACCTTAAGAACTGGCTTAACCACCCCATTTCTGGAAGTGGCAGCTGTAAAAAGCACGTGGTCCTGCCGGTTGCCAGGCCTGTTTCCAAGGTGGGGAAGGGAGAAGGAGCTCCTAGCATGACCCCCCCCCATGGAACCAAAGCCTAAGCCTTCTTTCTGCACTTCTCTGGAGAGAGACACACACACACACACATGCACACATCCACTCCCCTCCACCATGGGCAGACGGGGTGGGGGTGTGTGTGTGGAGGTGTGGGGGAATGGGGGGACGGACCTGTGATCTCAGATAACTCCTTTGCTCTCTCCAGTTTAGATTTCCTTGAGGTGGGCTGGGGTTGGGGGGGTTGGGGTGTCAAACTTTCTTTAGAAATGAACCCCTTTCTCTCCCTCCATTCCCCTCCCCCGCATCCCCTCCTCATTCCCAATTTACATGATTTCAATTGCAACCCCATCTTCCCAGCTAAGACCTCCCTGTGGGCACCCCACCACCGAATCCGAGGCCACCTCCAACTTCACACCCACACCAGATGTGACCATGGGGGGGCTCCACCTGGTCTGTCCCAGCGCCTCACATCTAATTCTCATCTCTGGGTGGAGGTGGGTAGTGGATGCCAGGGGCCTACCTAATCCTCTGGGACCCTTCGTTGGTGGGGGTGGGAGATGGTAGGGAGCTGGGAAAGAGTTGCTGGGACATTTTTTTTATTTGCTGAGTCAGCATGCTTTTCCCAAAGATGGAGTTGAGTGGAGGGCTCCATCCACAGCCTCTGTGTGTTTGTGGGGGGGTGCGTGTGTGAATGCGTGTGTGTGTGTGTGTGTGTGTGTGTGTGAGTGTGTGTATCAGAGGGTACTGTGTCCCTGTGAAGGACCAACGGTGACTTTGGGAATCATCCTGGATTGCTTCTACCTCCTTGCTTTGCTGTGGGGTTTCTCAGGCTCTGCGTCTCAGGATTGAAAGTACAGGTGGAGACTATTCCCTTCCAGCATTTTTTTTACTTGGGAACTGGGATCCAAACTCAGGACCTTCTGCTTGCAAGGCAGAGACTTAACTATTGAGCCAATT
Organism: Typhlomys cinereus; assembly: GCA_023101885.1. Classification (NCBI taxonomy): domain Eukaryota; kingdom Metazoa; phylum Chordata; class Mammalia; order Rodentia; family Platacanthomyidae; genus Typhlomys; species Typhlomys cinereus. The sequence continues at coordinate 34,996 of JALPQD010000217.1, forward strand.
CTCTGACCCTTGAATTTTTTATTTTTTAACTTTATTTTGCGTGTGTGTGAGTGTGTGTATCAGAGGGCACTATGTGTCCCTGTGGAGGCCCAAGAGTGACTTCACAGGAGAACTTTCAGAGGTGGGTCTTCTCCTTCCCTCTCTGCCCTCCTGGGGACCCAACTCAGGTAAATGTTGGACACCAAGAAGCGCTTTTACCGGCTGAGGCATCTCATCAGCCCTACTCATTTTATTTCACTTTTATTTTTCCATGAGTTCTGGGGATTCAAACTCAGGTCCCATGCTAGCAAGGTAAGCACTTTACTGACCTGAGTCGGCGCCCCTGCTCTGATGGATCTCTTCCTCCTCCTCACTCCATCTTTCCCTCCTCCCTGACTCTGACTTATTCATTCATTCATTCTTTGAGCCACTCGTACATAAATGCAATGAATACATGTGTTCTCCCCTTATGTACGTGTGATCCCTCATTCCATTTCCCTTCATACTTTCTCCTTTCCTGATCACTCACTCCCTCCTTTGCTCTCCTTCTCCCACATCTATGTGCATGTATGGCCTGCTGGGCCTCCTCCGAGATCCTGTCCTGGCATGTGCCCGAATACTCGCCGGGGAGTGGGTAACTTGTCAGTGGGAAAAATCATTGAGGCTGACCGCCCCCCTCTCCTATCTGGCGTTAGCTTCCAGTCATCTCTCCGGCACATGGAGTGAGCTCTTTCAATCTTCCCTAACTCTTGTTGTTTGCCCAGGTTGGCCTTAAACTTCTGGGCCCAGCCCTCCAGATAACACGAGGACAGGCAAAGACCACCAACCCACCAACTTTAAAAGAGCTTTAAGAGGGCTGGTGGGGTTAGAGTTCTAGTCTCAGAAGAGGTGGTGGCAGGACAGAACAGACTCTGGTGAGCTGTGGTCTAACCTCTGTGCCGTGGGGAACATGCACATTCCCTTCCTGTCTCTCTCTAAAAAAAAAAAAAAAAAGTATTTTAGGGCAGGCAAGATGGCTTAAGGTGCTTGCCACCAAGTTTGGTGATCTGTGTTTGAGCCCCAGATGCACACGGTAGAAGGAGAGAATCTCCGGGCACACACCTTAGCTACATACCTTAGCTATGCGTCTCCTTACATGAAATAGAATAAATAAGTAAATGTGAAAGCATGTTCCCGCAACTCCTATGAAGAGAGCTGTGTGTGTAGGTGGGTGTGTTTCAGAGGGCACTGTGTGTGCCTTTGGAGGCCCAAGGTTTACCTGGAAAATCATCCTGGATTGCTTCTACCTCCTTCTTGCTTCGCTCTAGGATTTCCCAGGTTCTACTTTCCAGGGCCAAAAATTACAGACTACCTCCATATCTGCCTGGCATTTGTCCATGAGATCTGGGAATCTGAACTTAGGTCTTTTTGCTTGTGAGGCAAAGGTTTTAACCCCTGAGCCCTCTCTCCAGCCCTTGAGCTTTCTTGTACCCAGTGCCCCACTTCCAAGGGGCGACGTGTGTGTATGTGTGTGTGTGTGTGTGTGTGTGTGTGTGTGTGTGTGTGTGAGAGAGAGAGAGAGAGAGAGAGAGAGAGAGTTGGAGTGGGAACAGACTATCTCAGCATGGCCTCCCCAGTCTGTGTCCTTAAAGATAGGGTCACTCTGAGAGGCCTGAACCCCAGGGCCACCCTGCTGTCTCCCCAAGTCCTTATCTCGTGGTTAGGGCTTCCAGCAAACCTGGAAGGGCGTCAGTGGGTAGTAATGCTAGGACTGGATGCTATCACGCAGGCGAGAGAATCTCACTGACCCGGGTCTGTAGGTGGCGGGGTGAAGCCCGAGGCTCCCGAATCCTTGAGACAAGGCAGATGCTTTCCCCACTTTATCCGAAGCTCCTGCCCTGGTGTACAGGCCCGGAGGTCCTTTGCTTATTTATTTACAGTCTTCTCTTTTTCTCGGCACAGTCGCGTTCATTGAGACTGCTGCCTCCTGGCTGCTGGGGTGAGGAAAAAAACAAAAAAACACATAAACGGTTGTGGGGCTGGGGAGATGCCTTAGTTAAAAAAAAAACAGTCAAAAAGAAAAATGTCCTTTGTCCAGCTGACCCGTGTAACCCTGCCACTAGCTGGAGGGGGACAGTGAGATGACCTTTCTGTTACTTGGGGGCCATCAATAATGACCAGCTCCTTTTGGTCTCTCAGTGAAACCACGGAGCGAGAATTTGGGGCTCGGCCATCCCAGGTTGTCTCTGACCTGTTCTCTCTGTCTGTCTCTCTGTGTTTCTTTTGCAGTTCTCAGCCCCATGGCCCCGGAGGTCCGCTGAGCCCCACCATGGGTGGCCTCTACTCAGAGTACCTCAACCCCAGTAAGGTGCAGGAACATTACAACTACACCAAGGAGACGCTGGTTGTGCATGAGTCGCCATCCCGCCAAGTGGCCTCGGCCTTCATCATCCTCCTGTGCTGCGTCATCGTGGTGGAGAACTTTCTGGTTCTGGTAGCTGTGGCCCGGAACAGCAAGTTCCACTCTGCCATGTATCTATTCCTGGGTAACCTGGCGGCCTCGGACCTGCTGGCTGGGGTGGCCTTCGTGGCCAACACTGTGCTGTCTGGTCCGGTGACCCTGTCCCTCACCCCTGTGCAGTGGTTCGCCAGGGAGGGCTCGGCCTTCATCACCCTGTCGGCGTCTGTCTTCAGCCTGCTGGCCATCTCCATCGAGAGACACGTGGCCATCGCCAAGGTTAAGCCGTACGACAGCGACAAGAGCTGCCGCATGCTGCTGCTGATCACTGCGTCCTGGGTCATCTCGCTGATCCTCGGGGGGCTGCCCATCCTGGGCTGGAACTGCTTGGGGCAGCTGGGGCTCTGCTCCACTGTGCTGCCCCTGTACGCCAAGCCCTACGTGCTGTGCGTGGTCACCATCTTCTCCGTCATCCTGCTGGTCATCGTCATCCTCTACGTCCGCATCTACTGCGTGGTCCGCTCCAGCCACGCCGACGTGGCAGGTCCCCAGACGCTGGCCCTGCTCAAGACGGTCACCATCGTCCTGGGGGTCTTCATCGCCTGCTGGCTCCCGGCCTTCAGCATCCTCCTGCTGGATTGGGCCTGCCCCGTGCGGGCCTGCCCCGTGCTCTACAAAGCCCAATACTTCTTCGCCTTCTCCACCCTCAATTCCCTGCTGAACCCCATCATCTACACATGGCGCAGTCGTGACCTACAACAGGAGGTGCTGAGGCCCCTGCTGTGCTGGCAACCGGGAAGCGGGGTGACCCCGCAGCGAAGGAGGAGCCGGACCCCCGGCCACCTACTGCTGCCCCTCCACAGCTCCAGCTGTCTGGAGAGGGCTCTGCACATGCCCACCGCACCCATGTTTCTGGAAAGCAACACTGTGGTCTGAGGTTTGGGAGAAGGCCGGATATGTGTGTGTGTGTCCAGCTGGTGGTCACACAGCAGGAGGGGAGAAGATACTGAAGCCCCGAGTGTGTGCCACAGGAGTGCAAAGCACACGCCTACTGGCGCCCCCTTCTCCCCCACCTTGGAGGGGCGACTTCGAACAGGCTGCTTCTGGAACCCAGGGAAGTAGAAGTTTCCTCCTCCCCCTTTCCTTCTTCACCCATGTCAAATCTACAGTTTCCCCAATTTCTGCGAGTGGGTGCCGTCCTTTATTGTCCTCCGCTCTGCCGGGAAAGGAAACCAGTCATGATAGTACCAAAGACCTCTTTGGCTAGTTGCACTATTTTGGGGGTACAGAAAAGCCCAAGGAGGACTGGAGGCACCAGTTTGAGGGGAGGCAGAAGACCAAAGAAGTTTTTTTGGGGTCTCTGGGTAAGAAAATTCTAGGCTAAGCTGTTAACTGATCCTAGAATCCTCACCTCCCACCCCCAATCCAGCCTCCTACCCCCATCCCCAAACTCTTCCCTTATCATTGGAGACTGGGTTTTGTGTAGCCCAGGGTGACCTCCAACGCCTGAGCCTCCCTCTCTGGCCTCCACCTCAAGGGAGAGCCAAGGTCCTGTGGCCACCTGGTTGGGGCTCGAAAATGGTCATGGGTGGGAATGGCCAAAGACATTTCTTGGAGGGCTGGGGGGGAATGGGTCCCTATCACCTGACTTCGAAGGACTCTGCCTGATCTGTAGAGACATGCAAGGCCGTCGCGGTACAAACTCCATTTATGTGTGTCTGTGTTGTGTGGAGAGCGTGTTCTGCCTCCCAGTGTTCTGGAGCTGCCAAGGTGTGGTGGGGTTCTGAGCCTCCCCCAACCCCCTTCCCCCCACCCGTGGAACTGCCGGTTCATCTCTCTGTGGAAGAAAAACCTCTCAAAACCTCACAGTCCAAACAAAGCTGGGAAGGTGGGAGGGAGGGAGGTTTGGGGGGGCAAGGAGCCAATTGAGGGTATGTGTCCCTCTCATATAGCTCCCCAGACATGCATCCCCCATGCTGGGAACCCAGGCCTGGGCCAATAAATGGTTCAGTTTCTCTCCTTGGTAATGGTCATGTCTTTTTTGGGGGTTATCAAGACAAGAGGTGTCCTCATTAGCACCCCCTGGCTGGTCAAGTTGGGATGGTGCCCCATAACTGGCCTTTTAGCTCTGCCTCTACTGGAAGCCAAGTGGTTTCTGGGAACACAGGGTGTCACCCTTCACACCCACACACACCCATACATATACTTGGGGTGGCTGTGGAGACTGCGTGGTTCCTTTAGGAAGTCAGAAGGCCGGAGGCAGCCCTGCTTTTCTTCAAAGAGCTAAATGGAGTGGGGCTCTTCCCCATGCAAAGAATGCACAGGATCCCCCGGGGACCGGAGAGGCCGTTGGTATTGTAGAAAATAGAGCTTCCTTCCTCTCTTCCCTTCCTGAAACAGAGTTGTTATAAAATCTATCTTGTTATTCATTAAGCAGGCACACACACACAGAAGGCACAGATGTGCTAAGACACAGCGGTGGGGGTCAAAGGGCAACTTTCAGAAGTCAGTTTTCTTCTTCCACTATATGGGCACTGGGGGATTGAGCTCAGATCGCCAGGTTTAAATGCAGTCGCTTTGTAACTGAGCCATCTTGATGGCCCATGGAGACGGTTAGTCTTAGGCTGGCCTCAAACACTCTGTGGCCAAGGCTGACCTTGAACTCCACATCCTCCTGCCTCCAACTAGGGTGCCAGGATGCCAGGCACATAGATGCTGGGTGGGGTAGCAGCTCACCTGTAATTCCAGCCCTGGGAAGGAAGATAGGGCTCCACAGGGGTCGCTTAGCCAGAGAAGAGCACTCTGAGTTTAGCAAGAGACACCCCCCCAGGAGGAAGACCCCAGAGTTCATCCTCAGGCTTCCTCCAGCATACAGATGCCAAGACATGCATGTGCAAAAAGAAAAAAAATAAGGTTTGGGGTGTAGCTCAGGGGCAGAATGCCTTCCACTCACGTGGAAGGTCTTTGGTTTGATTTCAAGCAAGGGGGAGGAGAGAAAGGAGAGAGAGAGCACTAATCTGGCAGTGTGCTTCAGAATTCTAGGTCTTAAATTGAAACCCTGCTCCCCTGGCCATGTTACTAAAGGTACAGGTGGGTGGATCCATCCTGTGGCCAGGTAGGTGTAAATTGAACCCCAAACCCTACACACTCACTCAAAGCATTCTGAGGGCCGGTGATATGACTCAGTGATCCAAGGTGTTGGAATCTGGGGAGATGGCAACTCATGGAGTAAAGCCTTGGCCTTTCAAGCCGAAGGACCTGAGTTCAGATCCCCAAATCCCATGTAGAAAGGGTGGTGGTCTATACCTCTGACCCTAGAGCCTGGGAAACCCCAGAGTAAAGCAAGGAGGAGATAGAAGCAATTCAGGATGATTCCTGATGCCTGATGTTAACCTTTGACCTCCCCAAGGACACACAGTGCCCTCTGATACACACACACACACACACACACACACACACACACACACACACACACACACACGATAAATATGTAAAAGTGCTTGCGGCCAAGGCTTAAGTTCTGAGTTCAATCCCTGAAGCCTATATATGCTTCACACACATAGAGAAACTTAAAAACATGAACTTTTCATGACTTTATTTTTGTGTATTTTTTTATTCCGTTGGACTTTGTGGGTTACGAGATCTATCCCAATGTCAAAAGGTTGAACCTGCCAGTCAGGAGACAGGGGCCTCGGGCCTGTCCCTCCCACCCTTCTCCCCTTCCCCCACTCCTGGAATTCCCCCTCTTCCAGCAGAGTCCAGGGACCAACTGTGTTTGAAAACCTGAGATCCGGCCTGGCTCACAGCGGAGTTGTAGCAAATTCCACCTGGCCAGGCTCAGCCAATAAATTCTTTTCTCCCTGGTTCCCCTAAGACTTTTTCAGACCAGTTGCTGAGGTGCAACCTCCTCAGAGCAGCCCTTCCTGATGACCTCTTTCCCTTTGTTATCCTTGGTCTGTCTGTCATCAGTAACACGTGACATGTGCTCTGTTTCCTTTAATGAAATGTGAGCGGCTTAGGACCGGGGAGAGGGTTCAGCAGGTAAAAGCATGTGCTGTCAAGCCTGATGACCTGAGTTCAACACCCAGGACCCCAGGTAAAGGAGGTAGGAGAGAACCAACTCCACCAACTTTTACTCTGAGCTCTGTACTTGTGTCCTGGCATGTGTGCAAACAGTATTTGTGTGTGTATCAGAGGACACGGTGTGCTCTTGTAGGGGACCAATGCTGGCTTCGTGAACCATCCTGGATTACTTCTACCTCCTTCTTGCTCCACTCTGGGATTTCCCAGGCTCCGCCCACCAGGTACAGAAGTGCAGGCCTCTACCTTTTCCACCTGGTGATTTTTTACGTGGGATCTGGGATCTGAACTCAGGATCTTCTGCTTGGGAGGCAGAGTCTTAACCCCTGAGCCATCTCTCCAGCTCAACAATATTCTTAAAATATTCTATTTACCATAGGGGTAGAGAGGGTGGGAGAGAAGGTAAACACAGACACAGACACGCCATACTGCCCAGGTGGAGGTCAGAGGATGACTTTCAGAAGTCAGTTCTCTCTTTTCACCACGTGGGCTTCCAGGGATCAAACTCAGGTCACCAAATATGGGAATAGACACTTTACCCACTGAGCTATATCACTGGCCCAACATGTATGTATGTATATATATATATATATATATATATTTTTTTTTTTTTTCCATATGCATCAGAGGGTACTGTGTGTCCCTGTGGAGGCCCAAGCGTGACTTTGGGAATCATCCTGCATTGCTTCTCCCTCCTTCTTGCTCCACTCTGAGATTTCTCAGGCTCTGCCCACCAGGGCCCAAAGGGCAGGCTGCTACCATTTTCACCCAGTGTTTTTATGTGAGATCCGGGATCCAAACTGAGATCCTTCTGCTTGGGAAGCAGAGTCTTAACCCTTAGACCTGTTAGACCTAAAGGGCCGGAGCCCAAAGGACACTAGGAAGTGGACCCCCTGCAGAATACTCACGGACACAGGTTCGATGCAAAAGCAAGAGGATTTTATTCCAGCGTGCTGGGGTCGCCCCATACAGGAGAGGGAGAGACGACCCGGAGCACAAAGGCACAGACGTTTTATACACTCTTTGCAGGGAGGTTTTGCACTGTTACAAAATGATTGGCTTAGGCACTTAACTTTTAAACTTACTGGCTCAAGTTTAGGCGCGAAGGGAATGGCGTGGGGGTCGGCAGCAATGAGAATAGCAGCACGTATTCGCGGCTTTACCCGGAAACCTGGGGATGAGTGTGGTCCCTGGAATTCTGAGGTTGCAGGGTTATCTGGTCTGGCTGCTCGACCTTTGCCTTTTTTTTGGGAATCCTTGGGTTGGGGTTAGGAAACGTGATCCTGAGACTAGCTCATCACATTCTTGCCTGCCCAGGAAATTTCTTTTCTTCCACAGACCATCTCCCCAGCCTCCCACTTCTCCCCTCTGTTCAGACAGAGCCTATAGGATGGGCTATTCCAGAAGCCGCCGTGTAGCCCAGGATGAGCCGGAACGATTGATTCTCCTATCTGCACATGTCCCATGCATCACTGTGCTTAAGATGAGGATGGAACCCAGACCATTTTCCCCAGAGCCCCTCAGCCCCCTCCTCCCCCCTTCCCCTGCCGGGGCCCAGTGGGTGACCTTTCACCTGAGATCAGAGAAGAATCTCAGAGACATTCCTTGGATAGCTCTTCAGAAACTGTTTTGATTGTGACAAGTCTCCACACCATGGAAAGCATGTTCCTGCAGAAAACAAGGAATTTTCCAGATAACCTTAGATGGTGTGACATCCAGGACTCTGCAGGAAACAAGCTCAGATGGATCAAGTCTCTCACCCGAGGGAAAACAGCCTGTGAGTAGAGAAGCTAAGATTTGAATACAGCTCTCATCACCTGGGTCTGAGGTTATCGTGGGCAGAAGACCACATCCAATGTTGCATCTTGGAGTCCTCGATGGAGTGGAGCAGATCCAACACATTGATTTCTACTGCCCACTTTCCTTAAAGAAGACTCTTTGGCTGAAAGAGCTCAGCAGGTAAAGTGACTGCTCCCAAACCTGGAGACCTGAGTTCAATCCCTGGCACACAAGCAACAAAAGAGAAATGACTTCTGAAAGTTGTTTTCTGACCTCCATGAGTGCTTCCGAGCAGATATCTTCTCCATCTCTCTCTCACTCAAATAAACAAATAAGTGACTTAAATGTTTAAATTAACTGGTAAGTTAATGAACTAATCAGTTGATTTTGTTGCTTTTTGAGACAGGATCTTACTTCCTTTTTTTTTTTTTATTCAATTGTGCGTGTATGCGTGTGTGTGTGTGTGTGTGTGTGTGTGTGTGTGTGTGTGTGTGTAGAACCACGGGTGAATTCGGGAACCACCATGGACGCCTCCACTTCCTTCTTGTTTACTCTGCCCCAGGGATTCACAGGCTCCGCTTACCAGGACCAGAAATGCAGGCCGCTCCTGCTTCTGCCCGGCAACTATACATGGGGTCTAGGATCTGAATTCAGGACCTTCGGCCTGCAAGGTAGAGGCTTAAACCCTGAGCCACCGCTCTACCCCCCATGTTTGGTTTTATAGGAAAGGAAATGAGATTGCGCTCAGCTGCAGTTGCTAATGATCTCAGATAGACATACCTGTGAAGGAAGCAAGAAGGAAATGCATTTCCTTGCACGTGAAAGGAATTCAAAGGCACTTGATGCTGGGCAGGAAGGATGAATATTGCCCACCGACTAGCAAATGGGGTTTGGATCCATCTAGCCCTCCATCCTCCATTCATTCATCTGCCCACCCATCCACTCCTTTGCCCATCTATCCCTTCATCTACCCATCACCGATTCCTCTATCTATTCATCCATCAGTTTATTCACTACCAATCCATCTACCCACTTATCCATCTATCCATCTATTCCTTTATAGATATGTCTATTCATGCATTTATCCATCCATCTATAATATATTCATACATCATCCAATCATATATACATACATCTACCCACCCATTTATCCATCCACCCACCTATTCATCCATATATTTATCCATTCATTAATTCATTCACTACCAACCCACACATCCACAAATCTATTCATCTATTCATTCATCTATCCATCTATCACTCACCTCTCCAGATATAGATACATCTATCCATCCACTCACCCACCCATCTGTACATACATCTATCTACCTGTCCATTCATCTGCCCACCCACCACCCACTCACTCATGAATTCACCTGCCCATTCATCCCTGTCCATATATCCACCCACCCATCTATATACCTATCCACCCACCTCTCCATCATCCATCTACCTATCCATAACTTCAACATCTTCCTGAGAAAAAAGCATCCGTCTACATAACTGCAACGACACTGTCAAAAGCAGGAAATCTTCAAAGTTGGTCAGATCTTCCCACTGATCTCATGGCTGATCAGATCAGCTGGAAAAGTGGCTGTTGGCACAGGCTAGACCGTCCTTTCCCTTTGGGGACTGTCTGGTCTTTGCATCCCGAGAGGTTCAGGCACTGCATTTGCCTGCCTGTCAGCAGAGTTCCTTCCCTTCCTCTCCTGTAGTTATTAAGAATCTCCAGGGGCTGGAGAGGTGGCTCAGGGGTTAAGCCTCCGCCTTGCAGGCGGAAAGTTCGGATACCAGATCCCACGTATAGACGCCAGGTGGAAGCGGGGTCAGTCTGTGCTTCTCTGTCAGTCTGTGTGTGTGTGTGTGTGTGTGTGTGTGTGTGTGTGTGTGTGTGTGTATGAGAGAGAGAGAGAGAGAAAGAGAGAGGAGAGAGAGAGGGAGGGAGAGAGATGATGATACCCAGGTGCAGGTCAAAGAATAACTTTCTGGAAGCAATTTATTTTTCTCCTGCCATTCCGGCACCTGAGGATTGAACTGGAATCACCAGGCTTGGCATCAGGCATCTGAATAGCTCAGTCAGCTGTGACCCCCCCCCACAATCCCTTCCTCCCATAACAATCCACTTGAGGATTGATAGTATTTCTTTTGAGGTCAGTTCTTCACAGGTGGTTCTAGAAACTTCCATCAGGAAACCATGCCAACTTCTGCCTATTTCTCTCTTGCACTGATAACCAAGATGGATTCTGGGGCTTTGGACCACCTCTCTGGGACCCTCAGTTCTGCGTGTGAATTTCCCCTGCTGGATCTGGCCTCTTCTGGCCTGGGTCCCGTCTTCCAAGGGTTTCCCATCTACTTGAATGCAATCCTTCCCACCTGCTGGCAATTTCCTACAGAGTTGCTGACACACTGAGGACTACATCAGACCCCCCTCCCCCAGTGCCTGCTGCTTTTCTGGGTCTCGTCGTGGCCTCCTTGCCTCTGCCAGAGGGTGAAACAGAGGGACAAACAAAACCCAGCGTATCCCAGTACCCCAGTACCCCAGCCTGAGGAAGGCAGAGGCAGGAGAAAGGATGGGACCTGTGAGACCCTGTGAGAGAAAGAGAAGAGAGAAAGAAAAAGAAGAGAGAGAAAGGAAGAGAGAGAAGGAAAGAAAAAGAGAAAGGGAGAGAGAAAAGAGAGAGAGGGAGGAGAGGAGTGAAAGAGAAAGAAAAGGGAGTAAGAAAGAGAGAAAGGAAGAAAGAAACAAAAAGAGAGAAAAGAAGAGGGAGAAAGAGGGAGAAAGAAAGAAACAGAACAGGAAGAAGGCAGGCAGGTGAAGGAATCTGGTCCTATGTGATCATTTCCCGTAGATGTCTGGTGTAACGAAATGGAAACACTAGATCTGATTTTCAGCCGCTGTCCTTGGTAAACTTTGTATTGTTCAGCTCAAACACCTGATAGTGCTTAGCTGGTTTCTCTCTCTGTCTCTGTCTCTTTCTCCTTTTGGTTTGTTTATGGAGCTAGACTCTGTAGCCCAGACTGGTCCTAGATTCTGTAATCCTCCTGTCTCAGCCTCCTGGGGGCTGGGAGGGGGTTGTCCCACCCACCCACCCACTGCAACCGATTTGGGTTCACCCTCTTCCATTGGTGTGAAACGGGGGTCATCTATATAGCCCAGGCTAGCCCAGGGCTAGCTTTGAAACCCTGACCCTAATAAACAAGACACACACTAAATAAATAAATAGATAAACAGATGATAAATAAATAAAGCAACCCCCCCTTGAGTCTTCTGTTCCCACATCCAAAGTGTGAGATTGACCTTGCATGCTGACACACCTGGCTTTGTTTCACCATGTTTATGAATTCATTATTTTATTTTATTTTAGTTTTTTGAGATGGGACCAGCCTTTGGCTTGATATGTCGTTGAAGAAGGACCCTAAACTCCTCATCCTCCTGGTCCCCCCCCAGCACTGGGCTGGCTGGCATGTTTCATGCCACACCCCATTTCTGAGGTGTTGGGGAACCACACCAGGGCGGGGTGTCTGCTAAGCCGGCGCTGGCTGCCCACCCTCCTGCCTCAGTCGACCTGCTCCTGTGATCCAGGGTTCTTCCACCCCAGGCTGGGAGAGTGGAGGAAGGTTCTAGAAACACCCCTGATGGAAGCGTCTAGTGGCCTCTTTCCCTGGCTTTGGCAGGTAGGCACGGTGAATTGGTGGTTGCGTTGGGAGAATCAGTTGTGGTGACCTTCCAAGAGGCAGTGTTTGTGGGTAAAGGGCGGGTTAAGATCCTCCACAAGTGAAACTCCTTTAGCTTGGTGAACAGGGTGGGGTCAGCCCTTATTTCTACCCCACTGGGTGGGGACCTCAGACATTCTCTGTTGCTGAGAGAGAGACTGCAGGTGTGCATCACGTTCTTCTCTGGAGAGTGAGGAGAGGGGATTGGGGGCTCTGACCACTATCTGTCTCAGGGTGCTCAGCGGGCATGGGGGTGGGACAGGCGAGAGTTGGGGATGTGGGTGTCAGAAGGATGGGGTGAAGAAAACCCGGGTGGTGCTGGTGACTTCTACTGACAGGGTTGAGTACTGGACACTGAGAAGGTTTTCTGGCATGTTCTAGAATGTTCTTAAGATGTGTCTAGATCCTTTTTTGCACATATGTATGTGTGTGTGGACCGTGGATAAGTGGTGCAGGGCACTTGAATGTATGTCCTTGAGGAGGCCCAAGGAAGGCATCAGGAATTACCCTGGATTCTTTGATCTCCGTATGGCTTTGCTCTGGGATTTCCCAGGTTTTGCCTTCCAGGGCTGGAATTAGAAGCCACCACCATTCCTACCTGTTTTCACATGGGATTCACTTCATTCGTTCACTAGTTTAGTTTTTTCCTTTTTGAGGCAGCATCTCACGTTGCCTGGCCTTGAATTCCTGATCCTCCCACCTCCACCTGCAGAGATACAGGTGTGTGCCATCATGCCTGATTTCTGTAGTATTAGGAATTGAACTCAGGGGTTTGTGCATGGCAGGAGAGTACTCTGCCTATAGCTGAGCCCCAGCCGCAGCATTAATGGGGGCTCATTTCCTTTGGGCAGGAAACTAAGAAATGGTGATTCTGTTTAAGAGGTTATAATCCCTTCCCACCCAACTCCCCCACCACAAACTTCCTAACACCTGAGGATGATATGGATTTCCGTTCATAGAGCATCGATAAAGTTTTATTGGTACAAGCTTGTTCATTTACAGACTTGACTACGCAGGCTACAAAGTTTGTGTCAGAGCCCATGAGACACATTTTGTCTGATCCATCAGAGAATGATTGGAGGGGGCTGGGATGTGGCCAGGTGGGTGCAGGTGCTCCCCCAGCAAGCATGAAGCCTCCAGCGGTGTCCCTAATACTGCAGAAACGAGGTGGAGTGCTGGATCAGCATCAGGGCAGTAGGGGTGTGGGGGAGGCAAGAGGATGGAGGTTCTGGGTCATCCTCAGCTACTCAGAGAGTTGGAGGCCAGCCTGGGCTACTAAAAAAAAAAGTTAAAAACTTTCCACTGGTGTAAGTACTAGATTGTGTTTGTGTGTGTGTGTGTGTGTATTTTAGGGCACTGTGTGTGTCTGTGAGCCCCAAGGGCGACACTGGGAATCATCCAGGATTGCTTCTACCTCCTTGCTTTGCTCTAGGGTTTCCCAGCTGTAGTTTGCAGGGCCATAATTACAGGCCATTGTCATTTCCACATGGCTTTTTTTTTTTTTAACATTTTTTTTAATTATTTATTCAATTGTGTGTCTGTGAGTGCGCGTGTATGTGTATGTGTGTGCAGAACCATGGATGAATTCGGGAACCACCATGGAAGCCTCCACTTCCTCCTTGTTTACTCTGCCCTGGGATTCACAGGCTCCGCCCTACCAGGACCAGAAATGCAGGCCGCCTCTGCTTCCGCCTGGCGTCTATACGTGGGGTCTAGGATCTGAATTCGGGACCTCTGCCTGCAAGGCAGAGGCTTAACCCCTGAGCCACCTCTCCAGTCCCTGGCTTTTTTTTTTAATGGGATCTGTGATTTGAACTCACGGGTTACTTAGCTTGTAAGGCTCTCTCTCCAGCCCCTTGGATGGAAGCAGTCTAGCTTTCTTGGCTGTTGTGAATAGTAAACAAGTTTGTTCAATTTTTAATGTTTTATTAAAGGCAGGAGGGAGGAGTCTCTCTCTCTCTCTCTCTCTCTCTCACACACACATACACACATACACACACATGTCACACAGGTGGAGGTCAGAGGACAACTTTCAGAAGTCAGTTTTTTCGGGGCTGGAGAGGTGGCTCAGGGGTTAAGCCTCTGCCTTGCAGGCGGAAGGTCCTGATTTTGGATCCTAGACCCCACATATAGACTATAGATACCAGCGGAAGCGGGGAGGGGGGGAGGGGGGAAGGGAGGAGGGGAGCTGCATTTCGGGTCCTGGTAGGGCGGAGCCTGGAATCTCCAGGCAGAATAAACAAGGAGGAGGTGGAGGCTTCCATGGTGGTTCCCGAATTCGAATTCGTCCGTGGTTCTACACACACACATACACACATACATACACATATATATACACACGTGCACAGACGCATATATGCACAATTGAATAAATAATAAAAAAATTAAAAAAAAAAAGAAGTCAGTTCTTCCTTCTACCATGTGGGCTCCTGGGGATCAAACTCGGGACTCTAAGCTTTGGACACAGGCATCTCCCCTGCTGAGCCATCTTGCCTGCCCCTTGCCTTCATTTGCCACTGTGACTGAGTGATTGACTATCCCATAGGAAGAAGCAAGGGAGGGTGTGTGAGGGAGTTGGGGTCAGAGCAAGAGAACCTTTTTCATTTTAGTGCTCTTCATGGTCAAATGTCTCTTCAGCTCTTTCACGCCTCCACAAAGAAGGGACTGCTGGTCTTTTGAGCATTTTTCAAAGCTGTTCGGCCTGTCTTGTAGGGGGCCACTGCGAGAGCCGGGGTTCCAGCTTCAGGGAGGACCAGGTGTTTTATGGCACTAGGGCTCTCCCAGACTCCCTGGGGAGGGGTTGGGGAGGAAGGACAGGCAGCGTGGGTGGGCTAAGTGGATCCCAGGTGACAGGATGACGGCCCGTGGACCTGGTAGAGGGCTGGTGTCACATGGCACCGGTGGGAGCTCTCAGCTGGCTCAAGGGGCCCTTTAGGAGGGGCCAGCTCTGCCAGCTCACTCCTGGAGACTTGTGGCATCCTCACTCCCTTCTGCCTACCTAATGGAGAGTCTTGACTCAGGCAAATCTCTCAAGCCTTTCCTCTTTCGAGTGTGTGTGTGTGTGTCCCTGTGAAGAATCATCCTGGATTACTTCTACCTCCGTATTGCTTTGCTCTGGAATTTCCCAGGCTCTGCCTTCCAAGGCTGGAATCGCAAGCATTTTTCTGTGGGATCTGAACACGGGGCCTTTGGCTTTTGGGGCAGAGGCTTTGTTTAGACCTGAGTTCTTATTAGTCTTACCTGACCTTGAACTCGAAGCTGCATCTTCTGGTCTCAGCCTCCCAAGTGCCAGGGCTATGGGTTTGAGTCACCATGCCAGATGGGTTTATTTTTTGAGCCTATGCATATGTGGTATACGCACGTGAATGTGTTGGGGGTGTGTTTACCCCCATAGGCACCTTTGCAGGTTGAAGATCATAGTGCGTGCAGATCAGAGATCCAAACTGGGTGTCTTTTACTTCCACATTAACTTTCTGGCGATCGGGTCTCTTGCTGAACCTTGACCTCAACCTTAGGGGTAGCCTATGGACCCCTCTTTCTCTCTCCCAGGTGGGGATCTAAATTCAGGGTCTTCAGGCTTGTATGGCAACACTTTGCATATCCAATCATCTGGCTAGTGCCCCAGTTTATTTTTTTGCATTTCAACTTGTTGCATTTGCGTGTATTTTTATGTGTGTGAGGAGGTGCATGCACACATGTGGGTTTTGCATTCACACAGGTGTCTGTGCTTGTGTGGGAGCCTGAGGTCGCTATCAAGAGTCGTGCCTGATGGCTCAATAACTCTTCCACTGCATTCTCTCCAGACAGGGTCTCTAATCAAACCCAGAACTCAACGATAGGGCCAGTCTGACTTGCCAGCTTGCTCTGTGGAGCTCCGGGCTCTTAACCTTTGACGCTGGGATTACAGGTGGGATTCAAGGCCGACCCCACAGTTTTAAAAAAATACTTGTGTGTGTGTATATGTGTGCATTTCTTGCGTGTGCATGTATCCATGCACACACAGAGCCTCCAAGTTGACATCAGATGTCTATGGCACACCATTTTTATTATAAAGGCAGCGTCTCTCCATTGAACCCTGTTTCCCAATGCCTCAGCTCACTAGCCAGCTTGCTCTGGGGGATCCCCTGTCTTTGCCTCCTGAGTGTTGAGTGCTGGAGTGATAGGCACCTGCCCCACCTGTCTGCTGTGGCGTTTTGGGGGATCTGAACTCCTATCCTTAAGGGTGGTAGAGTGAGAGCCTTATCTGCTGAACCATCTCCCCAACTCCCCCCCAAATTCTAGCTATTTTTAGATGTCCAGGTCATTAGCTCGTACCTCCACACACACTGATTGTACAACTTTCTGGAATTTTTCATCAAGGGAAACCCAATAGGATTGGACAATTCTCCTTCCCCCCTCTCCTCCCCCTCCCCTCTCCCCTCCTCTTCCTTCCTTCCCTACCCCTCCTCCCCTCCGTCTTCCTTCTCTTCCCTCCCCCTCCCTCCATCTCCTCTTCCCTTTTCTCCTCCTCCCCTCCCTCCCTTCCCCTCCATCTTCCTTCTCCCTCTTCCTCTTCCCTTCCTTTCCCTCTCCTTCCCCTCCCCCTTTCTCGTCTTCTCCTCCCTCCCTCTTCCCTTTCCTTCCCTTCCTCTCTGTCCTCCTCCCTCTTCTTCCCTCCCCTCTCCTTTCCTCTCCTCTGCTTCCCTTCCTCTCCCTCTCCCTTTCTCATCCCTCCTCTCCCCTTCCTCCCATCCTGCTGTGTCGCTGTCCTGAGACATCTTACAAACATGGAATTCCTGTGGTCTGTAGGCCACTTGTCTTCACTTGGACAAATGGCTAGGAGGTTTGGCCGCCTGGGGCATCTGACGGGACTTGTTTTTAGTGATGGTTCTGACACAGGTCTGGGTGAGCCCAGGCTGGCCCGCAGTGCCCCAGTCTCCTGGTTTGAAGACCAGTGGTTTCTAGCACCCTGTCTGGTAGGGAATCCCTGTTTATTTTTTAAATATTGGAGGGGTTCTGGAGGAGAGAGAACACTGTACACCCCCACCTAAGTCACGTCTCACAAGTGTGGGAAGGTTCTGAGGACAGCTTTGAGAAGTCAGTTCTCTCCTTGCCTCTATGTGGGCGCTCGGAAATCAAACTCAGATGGGCCAGTTTCGCTTGCAGAGACTTTAACTCACTGAGCCCCCTTGCTGGCCCTCATGAGACCCTCAGTTCCTGATCCTCCCAGATTCTGGGGATGACAGACCTGGAGCCCCACAGAACCCTTTGTGAACATGTGACATATGAATATGTGTGTGTGTGTGTGTGTGTGTGTGTATCAGTGGGTACTGTGTGTCCCTGTGGAGGAATAAGGGTGACTTTAGGAATCATCCTGGATTGCTTCTACCTCTTTCTTGCTTCGCTTTGGGATTTCCCAGGCTCTGCTCACCCTCACCGTAAGGGCAGAACACTGGGCGTTTTTTTATTTGGGACCTGGGATCTGAACTCAGGACCTTGTGCTTGGGGGATGGAGTCCTAAACTCTGAGCCATCACTCCAGCCCATGGTTTCTGTTTTTAAGTCCTTTGACAAACTTCCCCAGAGCTTCCCCAGGTCCGAGGGTCACGGGTGACTGGGATGTCTGAGGTGCTTTACAAATGAATAACCAAAAGACCCAGCTGCCGCGTCCCTATCCAACTAATCTGGTAGAATATGTCTCAGTTTGGAAAAGATGGATTCAAAGTAACATGTTTTGGGATAAGGACATGGCTTTATTTAAGAGGAATAAGGAAAAATATGGGAATTGTCAGGGCTTGGTGTTTCTTCCCAGCTCAGGCCTAAAGCCTGTCCCCTGGGGAAGGTCACAGTAACCCCATGAACAGGGGCTGGACACTCTCTCCTAGATCATTTGAGTTTTGCCTCTGGCAGGAAGAATTCTTGGAATCAGGAGTGCCCCTTACCTAGGTTTTGTTTGGGATAATTCAAGTTTTGCCTCTGGCAGGAAGAATTCTTCTGGGAATTAGGAGTGCCCTTTCTTAGGGTTTTTTGGAACTAGCTTCCTACTCTCTGTTCTAGAGAAGAAGCCTGCTTTTTAAATTTCAGTCAAATACTAAATAGAGATTTCATGTCTAGTCATTTACAATAAGTAGACTTGTTAGCCAGAATGTGTGCACTGATTTTAAGGAAATTAGAGAATAACTTCTAGAGTCTTAAAACATAGGCGGGTAAAATTCCCACCTATGTACTAACTCAGAAATTCCAGAAGTATGAGACTATGCTATCAGTCCACTAGAACCTTAAAAGAAACTGTGATACCCTCTTACCCTGGCTGAAGGCCAAGGAAGAGACCATCATGCCAGAAAGTCTAGATGCCAAGATTGCCCCTGGAAATGGTATTTGCAACCCAAACTGGGAGAATCCATGTCAGAAGCAAAGGGGGCCATGTCTTTCCCATCCCAAACAGTACTCTTATGAGAAATTACAGAGATGGACCATCTGAGTGCACTCCTACCAATGATCGCCTCCACCCGAAAGAGACACCCTTGGCATATGGGGCCTGACTGGATCCCAGGTTTGGAGTATGCATGGTTCACAGATGGGTCATCTAACTGGCAATACGCTTCTGAAATTCCTCAAAGGAAGACATAAGCAACCTTACTATTAAAGGAATAGAAGGATGCTATTATAGAAGTTATTCTTTAAATAATTATATTGCTTAAGTGTTTTCTTCAGTGCATACCTCAGTGTTCCATCGACAGAACCAGCTATAGCTTATGGGCCTTGAGTATCCAAGTCAAGGCCCCTTTAGAGATGTAGTTTAAGCTTGGATAGTAGAGACTGCATGAGCTGCATACATCTTCCCAAGTTAGAATCTGCTGCCATGCCTGGTGCCTATGTCGACCTGCCTGACTGAGAGTATCAACCTGGAGAGGACAACAGCCAAAGCTCATGCTGGGACTTATGGGTTGTTCAGGATTCCTATAGTTAATTGTAAAATATGTTCCTTGCTAAATCAATAGGAGAACATTCTGCCTCTGTATTTTAAAAGAAAGCAGTCTCTGTTAAAATGTGGGCTCAGCCCCATAGCTATCCAATGAAGCATTATAGATTAGATAAATTTGGAAATACTGAGAGAATGTTTCTGTTAAGTGCCTTTGTCCTGAAGCAATGGGTTAGGTTCTTGAAAAAAGGGTCCACCCTGAAGGTGATTTTGCTGATTATGTATTGTGTATGCAACATTCTTTACCCCAAAATTTTCTGTATAAAAGCTGTCACGAAAGTTTCAATAAACGGGTTCAGGATTCACTGGGAGGAGAGGGAGCCATGTGTGTTCTGTTCTCTGCCCGATCCTGGGGAGCCTTGGTCTGGAGGCAGCGACTCTGGTCTGCGGCATCTGGCGCCCAAACAGGGACCCTGGACTGAGTTTTTCTTTCCTTTTTCTTTTTTCTTTTTTTTTATTTTCTCTTTCAGTTTTCAGGCAAGCATAGCTTCCCCGTCAGAGTGGAGAGACTCCTCGGACGCAAATGGAGCCGAGTAAGACGGGGAAGAAAGGATTCCGCCAGGGTAGAGGAGACCCCCTGGGACGCGAGTGGAGCCGGGTGAAGAAGGCGGGTAAGCAACATGGGTCATACTGAGTCTAAAGAGAGAAGACTCTTTATTGATGTAACTAAGCAAATGATAAATGCACGAGGTATTCATATTTCTTCTAAGAAGTCAAGAAAGTTTTTGCATTTTGTACAAAAATGTTGTCCTTGGTTTCCAGAGGAAGGAAGCTTGGATTTAGAAACTTGGAAAAGGATAGGAAAAGAGATGAAAAACTATTATCATGTTCATGGACCAGAAAAGGTCCCGGTTTCTGCATTTTCTCTATGTAGTTTAATGATAGATTCCATAGGTCCTAGTCAAGAAACAGTAAGCATAGCACAGGAAACTAAGTTAGAGGAGGAGGCTCCTCTGACTCCAAAGGAAAATAAAGATAGAAATTACGAAGGCTTAATTAAGTCTCAAGATGTCATAACAGTAAGTTTTAAGAAAGAAGCGGATGATAAGACCGATTTAGGGAAAGAGGCAGATAGTAATGTCCTGTCTGCCTCTGAGGAGACTGATTTAGAGAAAGAAACAGCACCTCACCGTGATGAGGATGTGGGGGTATTTTTAAAGGCTTCAGCGCCCCCACATATAGAAAAGAAGCCTGTGGAGCCTCCCACAAAGGCGGGCTTTCTTGGAGCAGTGCAACAAGCTAGAGAAATGGGAGATCATTCTTTCCTATTTCCCATTGCTCGGGACATTGGAGATGAAAATCCTATATGGGAACCACTGCCATATAAGCTTTTGAAAGAGCTCAAAAATGCTGTAAAAGACTTTGGTCCCACGTCTCCATACACTCTGCAGCTAGTAGACACTGTTGCAGGGGAATGGATGACTCCTTTCGATTGGCAACAAACAGCTAAGTCATGCTTAAGTCCTGGCCAATATTTACTATGGAAAACGGAATATGAAGACAGGGCTAAAAGAGTTATTCAAGGACAAATAACCAAGAGAACAGGAGAAGGCTTAACCATGGCTATGCTAACAGGCCCAGGGGATTATTATACAGCCCAAGCCCAGCTAAACTTACCTAGGGCAGCTCTAGAGGAAATTAATAGAATAGCGGTGAGAGCTTGGAGAGATCTGCCAGTCCCAGAGACCAAATCTACTCATTTGGCAAACATTAAACAAAAGGCAGACCAACCATATGAAGATTTTATAGCTCAATTAATCGAGGCAGTCGAAAGGATGATTACTGATTTGGAAGCAGCAGAAATGCTTATAAAACAACTGGCTTTTGAAAATGCAAATGTGACGTGCTAGGCCCTGTTAATATCAATCAGAAAGCAGGGATCTGTAGGAGACTACATTAAAGTCTGTATGGATGCCTCACCAGCTTATGTACAGGGTATGGCTTTAGCAGCGGCATTAAAAGGGCAGACTTATATGCAATTTGTTAGGACTATTGTCAATGAAGGACAAAGAAATATGGACTGCTTTACTTGCGGCAGTAAGAGACATTTCAGCAAGGAGTGTCCCAACAAAAGTAAGGATCATGAATAAGGTAATAAGCCAAGAGCGCTATGTCCCAGATGCCAAAAGGGATATCATTGGAAAAATGATGTAGATCTAGATATCATAAGGATGGAACTTTTCTGCCTCCACAGATAGGTAATAATGATCAAGTAATGGTTAGGAGTAATCCAAGTAGTGACTCAAAAAACGGGGCTTGGGGCCAGCCTTAGGCCCCAGAAAAAATTTGGGGACACCCCCAGGGTCAGGGAAATCCATTCACTCCCTGGCAAGGGGCTCCCCTGGAGGTGCAGGCTTAGATTTGACTTCTAGTAAGGATTTAATTATCCCCTCAGACTCGGGAGTTCATCTAATTCCCTCTGGCATTTTTGGGCCTTTGCCACAAGGGTGTTTTGGCCTCATTTTTGGGAAAAGTTCTTCCTCCAGGGCTGGCATTCAAGTGCTGCCTGAGGTGGTGGATTCCAATTATATGGGAGAAGTTCAATTCATGATTCAATCCTCAGATAAGACTATTCAGTTACATAAGAATCAGAGAATTGCGCAGCTATTACTTTTACCTTATTTAAATCTGTCTAATGATAAAGGAGAAGGATGTTTTAGTTCTACCAATGTAGTGGCATGGGTTCAAAAGGCCCAGGAAAGTTGCCCTATGAGAAACATACAAGCACAGGGAAAAAATATATCGGGACTAATAGATACAGGAGCTGATGTGTCCTGTATTGCAGGAAGAGATTGGCCCCCCACATGGCCTGTAATTAACAGTTCTTCCACTTTGGTGGGTTTAGGATCAGCCTCAAATGTAGCGAAGAGTGCACAAATACTAAAATGGACAGGTGGAATTAAAACAAATGGTTTTCAGCCTTATGACATTCCCTCTCTTCCTTTCTCATTATGGGGAGGAGGTGTTTTATCCTCAATGGAAATGGCTTTAGTAGTTCCTAATCCTGTAGAATTGGAACAAAGATTTTTAATTGGGACCACTGTTACTTATGCTAAAATACAATGGAAATTAGAAGAGCCTGTATGGATTGAACAGTGGCCTCCATCAATAGAAAAAATACAAGCTGTAGAACAATTGGTACAAGAACAGTTAAAATTAGGGCTTATAGAACCATCAAACAGTCCTTGGAATACTCTATTTTTCCTATTAAAAAGAAATCTGGAAAATGGCGTCTATTGCAAGATCTGAGGACTATTAATAAGACTATGGAGGACATGGGAGCCCTACAGCCAGGGCTTCCCTCCCCAGTTGCAGTGCCAAAAGGATTTAAAATTATAGTAATTGATTTACAGGACTTTTTTTTACAATTCCTCTAAGCCCTGAGGATTCAAGAGATTTGCTTTTAGCATACCTTCCCCTAATTTGAAGAGGCCTTATCAAAGATATCAATGGAAGGTGCTTCCTCAAGGAAAAACAACCCTACCCTATGTCAAAAATTTGTTGACTTAGCCTTAGTGAGTACTAGACAAAATTTTCCAGAAGCATATATAATTCATTATATGGATGATATCTTAATGGCGTGCCCGACTATGGAACAGACTGAGAAGGTATTAACTGATATGATAAAAAGTGTACAAGAATTTGGGTTAGTAGTAGCACCTGAAAAAATACAAAAGGAACCTCCCTTAAATTATTTAGGTAGGGTAATTAATGATGAAGTCATTAACATTCAGAACCTGTCTCTTAGAAGAGATGCATTAAAGACACTTAACGATTTTCAAAAATTATTGGGAGATATTAATTGGATAAGACCTTATTTAAAGCTAACTACAGGAGAGGTGTTATCATCTCCCATCAGATCCTTTGCTAAATTTTGTCAAACAAACAAAGATTATATTTCCTCACAAAACAAGTTTACAGCTGCTAAATGATGCTGTAATGATATTTACTGATGGATCTTCAAATGGAAAATCAGTAACATTAATAGAAAATAGGAAACCAATTATAAAAACCTCAGAAAAGATTTCTGCTCAGCAAGCTGAACTTATTGCAGTAATGACTGCTTTTGAGACAGTCTCTGAGCCCTTTAATCTTTATATGGATTCAGCTTATGTGTTCAAACTTTTTCCAGGCATAGAAACAGCTACCATTTCATCACAATCAGTGGTTTCTAATTTATTAATAGATTTACAAGGTTTGATTCATAAAATAAATAATAAATTTTACATTGGGCATATAGGAGGTCATTCAAACCTCCCAGGAACATTATCTCAAGAAAATATACTGGCAGATACATTTACTAAAGAGATAATGGTATCTACTCTTACAGTGGCTGGAGAAAGTCATAATCTTCACCATCAGAATGCATTGGCCCTTAAGAGACAATTTAATACTACTTGGCAACAAGCTAGACAAATTGTCAAAGAGTGTTCTAATTGTCCTCAGCATTTCTTTAATCTATCGATGGGAGTAAACTGTAGGGGTCTAAAGCCTAATATTTTATGGCAGATGGATATGACTCACATTTTAAAAGTTTGGAAAGTTAGCTTATGTTCATGTGACTATAGACACTTTCTCTAATGTGATTATGGCTACTGCTAGAACAGGGGAAGCAGTTAAGGATGTCATTCAACATCTCTTTGCCTGCTTTGCTATTTTGGGAAATGCTTACAAATTTTCAGAAAAAGAAAAAATTAGACAAATATATTCATCTATTAAATATAGAGTTTCTTAAATAGTAATTTGGTTTTTGTACAAAATTTTAAAGTTTAATCTGCTTTTCATATGTTTTATAATTAAGCTAAACTGCTTGACTTAACTTATGAGATTTTGTTTTCAAAAATAAGGTTTTTATAAATGTTCTGCTTTTGATGATGTTTTCAAAGGTGATTTCAAGGCTGTTATCAGTGAACTGTATGTTACTGGTGTGTTTGTATGTTTGTATGTCCTGTGTGTTTACATATTGTGTGTCTTATGTTTCTGTGTGTGGCCACTTCTATTTTTCTTTTCATTTCTATTGCTAATATTAGAATTTTGGCATGCCATTTTTTAAATACATGTATGCATACTTAAAAATAACAAATAATTTTAATGACATCTAAGGCCTTAACTATTTAAATACTTTAAATAATTTATGTTTTCTTTCTTGAAAGTTTATTGCTTAGTTTGGATTTTTAATAGGAATATAAACAAAAATATTATTGCATTCTTAGGTTTTTTCATATATTCTCAAAAAAACGAAACCACTGTAATGTGGATTAATCAAATTTCCTCATTCCTCTTGATTTCTTTTATAAAATTTTATCCCATCAAATCTAGCAACCAGGAAAAATTGCTTATCTAAACAGAATCATACAGGTATTCTCTTGTGACCATGTGCTGCTTGTTCCTTCCACTGTTTGATAATGTGTTAACAGTTCAACTCTTCATTTCTTTTAAAAATGAGGTCTATTATTATCTCTACCTTTAAATGACATTTGAGGGATAGTTAATGTACAAACAGTAGTGAAACATCAAGTAAAAAAAATATATATATGTATAGAACTTAGATGTACAAAAGGTTTAAAAGACGGTTTATGGGATGAGAAATGTTACTTAGGAAGTTAAAGTGTGTGCAGGAAGTTTATGAGTTGGTTACTTAAAAGGTTAAAGTATGTTGTGAAGGTTTGTGGGATGTTAGATTTATGAGAAGACTGAAAATTAGAGATGATGGTTAAAGGAAGTATTTGTTATGCTTCTTCCATGTTATAAAAGGAAAGACATTGAACCTCAGAAATTAGAAATTAGGAATTAAGCTTCGTGTATTCAAATGTTTTTCAATTGTCTCTGTCTTAATTAGAGATTTGGTTACTCATAAAAAATTAACTCCTAAAGGGCTTAACTGCTTTAGATCTTATGGAATTGAACTATTATATTTACGTTATAAGGGTCATGTACTGTAAAGACAAATTTTGGTAATGGGCCTAGATAAGAACTACAAAACCTTAAATTTCAATTTTCTCAGTTATGGTCTCTATACATCTTAGATAAAAAATTGCCCTCCAAGAGGATTTTGTAATACCATCCTTCAACTAGATTCAAGAGTTCCTCAGATACACCTCATTTAATTTGTTTCTCCATTCTATACAGTTTAAATTTTTTTTAAGAAGGCTTTACAGTAAAAGGTGGATTCAATGACAGAATGAATGCCTTTGACATATACCTGTCCTAACCAGATCCAGGACTCTGCTGGAGTTGTGGGTATCTTTGTGCTTCTCCAATTAGCAGGCTTACCCTGTGGATTTCCAAGCATTTAGTCTGTCCCGTAGAAAATCATGGACAATTGCCCTGACAAGATCACAGCTCTCTGCCTACAGGAAAAAGGGAGTTGATATCAATGCAGAACAACTCTAAGAGCCAGATCCTGACCTGGCTAGTCCAACAGTCACAACTAACGACCTGCAAACATCTCTTCTTGACTATTACTGTGCTGCCCTATTCTTCAACATTCTAGACTGAAGTATCGGACTTTCCTGGATGGACAGTGCTTGAACGCAAAATATTTCCTTTTAGGATGGATTCTTGATCTCTGTTAGACTGACTCTGAGAGTCTCTTGCAAACTGGACTTTAAAAGTTAGCTGTTGCTCTTCATATGCTAAAAGGACTTTATTTAAAATGCACTATTGTTTTGCTTTTGGCTCCTAAACATATACAATTTTCTGTTAACTTTTGCTGACATTTATCCCACCAATTGTATTTATTGTTCATTGGCTAATTGTGTTGGTACTGAGATAGAATTTATATTTGGGACAAAATTCAGATTCATCTACTAGTATTAAGATTGGTATGGTAATTCAGAATTGGAGGTACTTAAGAGATGAGATGCATTGATTAGGCCTAAAAGATTTGTAGCTATGCTTATTTTAGGAAAATCAGTATTAATTAGTATAATTATTGCCCTTTTCTTGTCAACTGCCACCCTTGTTTCTGACGTGTTGCCATACTAACTATAAATTTATTTGTGTTAATCCATATCCTTAAAATGAGACAGATAAACCATAGGAGAAAATATGATCTCACCTATTAGGAATTTGGCATAATACAGATTTAGGACCAGATATTGGAGCTTTACAAACTAAGATATCGGACATTAGTAAAGCTCACTTACAGGTAACTGATGTAGGACAGATGGCAGAATCTCTCTGGAATAATATATCAACATATATTAATCCTACAACTTGGTTCACTATGTTGACTCATATTGGCGTGACAATTTTTATCATAATCATTGTTATAGTCCTCTTTTCAGTCATCTTCAGGTTGATCTCCTCATCTTTCAGACAGCTCAACATAGAATTCGAGAAGCTCAAATTAAAAAATAAAAAGGAGGGAAATGCCACGTCCCTATCCAACTAATCTGGTAGAATATGTCTCAGTTTGGAAAAGATGGATTCAAAGTAACATGTTTTGGGATGAGGACATGGCTTTATTTAAGAGGAATAAGGAAAAATATGGGAATTGTCAGGGCTTGGTGTTTCTTTCCAGCTCAGGCCTAAAGCCTGTCCCCTGAGGAAGGTCACAGTAACGCCCATGAACAGGGGCTGGACACTCTCTCCTAGATAATTTGAGTTTTGCCTCTAGCAGGAAGAATTCTGGGAATTAGGAGTGCCCCTTACCTAGGTTTTGTTTGGGATAATTCAAGTTTTGCCTCTGGCAGGAAGAATTCTTCTGGGAATTAGGAGTGTCCTTTCTTAGGGTTTTTTGGAACTAGCTTCCTACTCTCTGTTCTAGAGAAGAAGCCTGCTTTTTAAATTTCAGTCAAATATTAAATAGAGATTTCATGTCTAGTCATTTACAATAAGTAGACTTGTTAACCAGAATGTGTGCACTGATATTAAGGAAATTAGAGAATAACTTCTAGAGTCTTAAAACATAGGTGGGTAAAATTCCCACCTATGTACTAACTCAGAAATTCCAGAAGTATGAGACTATGCTATCAGTCCACTAGAACCTTAAAAGAAACTGTGATACCCTCTTACCCTGGCTGAAGGCCAAGGAAGAGACCATCATGCCAGAAAGTTTAGATGCCAAGACTACCCCTGGAAATGGTATTTGCAATCCAAACTGGAAGAATCGATGTCAGAAGCAAAGGGGGCCATGTCTTTCCCATCCCAAACAGTACTCTTATGAGAAATTACAGAGATGGACCATCTGAGTACACTCCTACCAATGATCGCCTCCACCCGAAAGAGACACCCTTGGCATATGGGGCCTGACTGGATCCCAGGTTTGGAGTATGCATGGTTCACAGATGGGTCATCTAACTGGCAATACGCTTCTGAAATTCCTCAAAGGAAGACATAAGCAACCTTACTATTAAAGGAATAGAAGGATGCTATTATAGAAGTTATTCTTTAAATAATTATATTGCTTAAGTGTTTTCTTCAGTGCATACCTCAGTGTTCCATCAACAGAACCAGCTATAGCTTATGGGCCTTGAGTATCCAAGTCAAGGCCCCCCTTAGAGATGTGGTTTAAGCTTGGATAGTAGAGACTACATGAGCTGCATACATCTTCCCAAGTTAGAATCTGCTGCCATGCCTGGTGCCTATGTCGATCTGCCTGACTGAGAGTATCAACCTGGAGAGGACAACAGCAAAAGCTCACGCTGGGACTTATGGGTTGTTCAGGATTCCTATAGTTAATTGTAAAATATGTTCCTTGCTAAAATCAATAGGAGCACATTCTGCCTCTGTATTTTAAAAGAAAGCAGTCTCTGTTAAAATGTGGGCTCAGCCCCATAGCTATCCAGTGAAGCATTATAGATTAGATAAATTTGGAAATACTGAGAGAATGTTTCTGTTAAGTGCCTTTGTCCTGAAGCAATGGGTTAGGTTCTTGAAAAAAGGATCCACCCTGAAGGTGATTTTGCTGATTATGTATTGTGTATGCAACATTCTTTTTTTTTTTTTTTTTTTTTTTTTATTAAAAATTTAATTATACATTTTAAAATTTTTTACCAGTTCCCTCCCTCCCCCCTCCCCTTCCCCCAGTGTCTCCCCCCCAATTCCCAGAGAGTCCTTTATTGTGTGCGCCTAACTCTCCACTGGGTCCTCCTCTCCGATGACATATAAGGACCCAGTGGCATTTCCATAAGCCCTTTCTCTTGTTCCCCTTAATCATAAGATTACTACTATGGCTGTCAATCCCTTGCCTCCAGGGGTCTCGGTGCCCTTAACAGATGCTAGACTTTATGAGGGCAACAGTGCGCTGGACATTGCGCAGGGTGTGTATGCAACATTCTTTACCCCAAAATTTTCTGTATAAAAGCTGTCACGAAAGTTTCAATAAACGGGTTCAGGATTCACTGGGACGAGAGGGAGCCACGTGTGTTCTGTTCTCCGCCCGGTCCTGGGGAGCCCTGGTCTCGAGGCCGCATCTCTGATCTGTGGCACCTAGCGTTCTCTAGTAGTTCTCCATGGTGGCCCCATTCAACATTACCATTGGTGGCTGTCACTCCTCCCCTCAACACACACTTAGGCTCTCTGCCAGCAGGCAGGTTTCATGAGGTCTGGTTGGGAAGGGGACACCTAGCTCACTAGGAGTTTTAATTTGCATTTTCCTCATTAGCAAGATGGGAGCGAGGCTCCTATACTGGGCCGAGGTTCATGTATCTTCTTGGGGAACATGTGTTTTCAAATTCTCTGCCCAGTTGAAGGGGTGTGCTGTCTTTGCTTGAATTGTGGAAAGACCATATTTATATTCTGAGTATCAACATCTCTGGGTTTCCTTTCCATCTGCGTCACTTGTTTTAATTACTATCTTTTCTTTTCCTATGTGTACGGGGTACCTGGGCATATGCATAGGTGTATGAACATATTTTAGTGTGGTGTACATGTGTGTGCCTGTGAAATCTCCTGTATCATTTTCAGAAGAGCCTGGGTCTGGGGCCACCCAGAGCGGCCCCAAGGTGGGCTTTAGATTCTAGATGCATCTCTGGGATAACAGATGGGCCTTTTGAGTGTTTCTGGAGAATGACCTGAGTTGGAGAGCTCACCATGTACTAACTAGTGACAGCCCCAAGTCTTGTGTTTTGTATAATGACATCCAGTCTGACCCTGACCCCCAAAACACACACCATAACTTGGTTTTTACAGAACTGGGGCCCTTAGGCTATCTTGGCTCAGTGAGCCCACCTCCACATGTTGTCTGACAAGCCCACTTGGGTAGATTCAGGCTGTCTTCCAGCTGGAATCCTCGATGCTGGGGGGCCTCAAACTACCACTTTTTTTGGGAGAGAATAGATGTCTGAGTCCTGATACCCCGATGCGCCTCCTTCGGATAGGCGCTGGATGTCAGAGAGGTCCAGTCGATGAACACTACCACTAGACTGGCAGTGAGGATTCGAACTCCAAACTCTCCTTGCGGCTTTTTTTTTTCTTTTTCTTTTTCCTACTCTTTGAACGCTGGCCTTTGGTGGGCAAGAGCGTCCCAGGAGGAAGAATGAATGGATGCGTGAGTGATGGAGCACCCCTGGGGATGCTGCTGCTGCGCGCTCCCCTACCCTGGGCTTCCTTCCTGGCTTCCTTGTGTCGCTCGGACGAGCCCACGATGCCAGGGGGGGTGCGCGTGCCCGCGTGGCGCCTGCGCCGAGCGGCCCTGCACCACGTGGTCGCGCCGGGCTCCCCCTCGCGCCCGCGCCCGGGTGGTAGCGGCGGCCTGCGCTCCGCGCCCCTCCCCGGCGCCGCTTTCCGCGCGAAAAGCCGGGGCGTCCCGCTTGCTCTGGACGGTTGTGGTCATTGCTGCCGCCGCCGCCGCCGCTGCCGCCGCCGCCGCCGCTGCTGCTGCCACCAGCACCGTCCCCCTGCGTCGCCTCGGCTCCAGCCAGCCATGCCGGCCCGGACCAAATCCCCCGCGATGTCCTCCTTGCCCGATCACGTCCGCAGACGGTGGGTGACTTTCTTGGGGGCGACATGAGGGCTGAGGGGTGAGTGCGGGGCCCCGGCCTGTATGGGGAATGCGGATCAGAGCCCAGGGAGAGAAGTGTGTGTGGTGAAGGGGGGATCGCTTTCTTCTGGGGTAACCCGCGATCATCACCGAAACTATCATCATCGTCACGTTCTTCCTCCTCCTCTTCTTAGCAGCGACTGACAGCCCGGGGGCCCGCGCATGCGTCACGGCGGGTGGCACCGGGAGGCGCGCGGGCAGCGGTTGGCGCGGGCTGAGTGGCACTTCCGCTTGTCTGTTTCTCTCCACTCCCCTCCCCCCGTCCATGGGTTGTTTGGCGCCAAAATGGATTCAGGGCTGTAGTGTACACACACACACCCTCTTTACCTTCCACCAACCCCCTTGCCTCCCCTCCGTGTGGAACGGATAGAAACTTGGGAAACGACTTAGCTGATCCCTCCACAAGCACAGAAACCCTACCTCCCCTCCCCAAAGAGAAAGCAAACTTGGGGATCCGTCTTTGATCAGCTCTTGCACAAGAAGTCTGGACGGCCCTCTAAGCTCTAGTCTCCACTTTCGGTGCCCTTTTAGGGGGTTGACTGGGGCATCCCTTGGCAGATCCCCAAAGGACGTCCCCTTATGCCCGCCTTGGCTAAGGGGCTTTCGTCAAGGCCTGGGGATGCGGGACTTGCTGCCTGGAGGTGTGTTCTAGAAGGACCTCTGGCTCAGGGGCTGGCCGGGGACCCCCAAGTGTATGGTGACCAGATGGTTCCCTGTAGGTCAGGGCCACTGTTGTGCCCAGAGGTGGGTGGAACAGGCCTCTTCTTCTAGAAGGGCGGCCACTGCTTCCTGAGAACTTAGTCAGAGCCGTTCTGACCAGAGACGTGCAGGTTCCAGCCGGATCTTTGGAACCCACTTTCTGGTCAGTCTCTTTTGACTGGTGTCTGAGTCCTGGAGCTTTGCCCCCTAGACCCCAGAGCTGCCCACCTTTGCCTGGGGTCACGGGCATGTTACCAACTATGAAGTCTGGATTGCTTTTGACCCGTGCAAACACTGAAATTGTCAGCTTGGTGGGTGGGTGGTTTTTGTGTTTCCTTTTGTAAGTCAAAGGAGGACATTGTAGCGTGCACATATACACGCTTGCATAGTGTTACAAATTCCCTTAAACTTAGATTTGCAAGCAGACCTAAGACGTTGAATGTCTTACTTGCATAAGAGGGAGAAAGGCAAATGTCACTCTGACACAGAAGCGGGGAAGTCAGAGGGCAACATGAAGAAATCGCTTCTCTCCACCCCCCATGGGGGCTTCTGGGGCTTGTACTAGAGTCATTAAGTTTGAGAGCAGGTGTCCTCTTTGAAGTGGGCCATCCTGCCTACCCCATCCAATATTTCTTAAAAATGCTTCCTGAGAGAATGTGCGCCATAGTGTGATGGTGGAAACCAGATAACCTTTCAAGAAGGCTGGTCTGTGTGTGGGCTTCTGGGTATTGAACTTGGGTCTTGAGGTTCGTTAGCAGGCCCCTTTCCACACTGCGCCATCTCACCGACCCAATCTAAGTTGCTCTTAAGGGCAACCCAGCTTGCCTGGAACCAGGTGTTAATTGTTGAGGTAACTTTTTTAAAAAATCCTGTTGGTGACTGAGTTCATGTGTTCCCAGCCCTCCCTCTTGCAGAAGGATCTAGAATCCTGTCAGTTGGGCCCATCCGCTGTCTTTGCAGCTCTGGATACACAGGTGTTTGAGACTCAAGTCTTTGCTTGCCCTGCTATCTTCTATTTGGAGTCAGGATTTGGGAGCTTACCTTTGCCCAACCCAGCCCCACTGCTTTCTTATCTCTTTATCGTTCTCTTACGTTAAGCTCAGCTTTCAAAGCCCTCTAGCCCCCTACCCCCTTGCCTTGGAATGGGGCAAAAGTTGATGACGCAGCCTATCTTCCTGCCCTTCTGGCGGATGAATTAGAGCACCAACTTGGGGGCATGTTTGTTCAATTCTTGCAAACTCCCCACCCCCTTACAAGCAGAGTGCTCAAATTAATTCTGAATGCTTTGCTGCCCTCTGTGTTTTGGGATTGCCAGGACTGGATCCCAGGGCTATGGCACATGCTAGGCAAGCTTTGAGCTACAGGAGGCTGTTTGTCAACCAGAGCTTCAGATGTGGGCTCCTACCAGTCAACTCCTGGCATCCCTGGGCCAGAGCACCTGCCAGCCCACTATCCTACCCCTTATCCTGGGCTTGGCTGGCACATTCATCCGGAACCAATGTGATTGACAAGGCAAAACCTTGGCAAATCTGGTGAACCAGGTGGGTTCTGCAGGTGGCTGAGTAATCCAGGCTGATTGTTTCCTAAGCCCTTGCCTGATCATATCCTTTTTCCCCTGAGACCCTTGGCCTTCTGGGATGACAGGCCTGGGCAGCGGAGTCCATCTGGTTTAGTCTGTTCTTAATGCGCTTTCTGTCTTTTTTTGGGGGGGAGGTGGTCCTCCATGCCCCAGAGGTGAATACTCCCCAGGCCAAATATGGTGCCTGTCACTCCCAGTTCTGTAGGTCAGAAATCAGGTCAGTGAGGGCCAGGCAGGTAAACGAGATTTCTCTCCGACAGCCTTGCTCCAAGGCACAGAATGTTCTGCATTGCCTGAAGCACACATGCACACAGCCTCCCAGCCCTGTTGGGGCAAGACCCAGGGATTCGGGGCTCTAGCTTTTCTCACAGTGCTTGTTGGTTGACCTCACAGGTGGGAGAAAGGAGGAAAAGATGCCACAAGGGAGAAAGGTCAGAGAACCAGCGGGTCAGGCCGTTCCTACCTTCCCAACTTCATGTGGGTTCCAGAGATTGAACTCTGGTCTTCGGGTGTGCACAGCAAGTGCCTTAACCCCAGGAGCCAATTTGCCAGCCCTAAGTAAGATTTTTTTTTAAAGGCAAATCTATCAATACGTAAATCAAGCTGGCAATCCTCCTGCCTCAGCCACTGATGTGCTGGGATTACAGGTGTGTATCCCACACCTGGCTAGGGATGTGTGTGTGTGTGTGCGCACACATATGTGTTGTGTGCATGCTTTCAAACAGGCTGTCATGGTTTGAAACGTGTCCCCCACAGTCTCATGTGTTTGGCAAGGTCATGGCACCTTGAGAGGTGGAGCTTTGCTGGAGGAAGACAATCACAAGGGGTGGGCCTTGAGGTGGATTAGTCACAACCTACCTCTAGGAGATGTCTGCCTTTGCAGCAAGCAGTCTGCAGTTCTCAGCTTCCAAGATGTCTGCAGTAACTTAGCTTCCTCCAGCTTTGGCCAGCCAGCCATGCTACCTCTGCTTTGAGAGACTGTACCTCCCCTCTGGAACCGTAAGCTGAATAAATCTCCCTTTCTCCCTTAAGTTTCTTTTTTTTTTTTTTTTTTTTTTTACCCAAAGTTCCCCTTTGTAATCAAGAATTGGTGCTAACATTCTCTTTCCCACCAAGCAGCAAATTCTCCACGTCCCACAAAACCCACCCGAAGTTCCCCTTTGTAATCAAGAATTGGTGCTAAATTCAAATTCAGTAGGAGACAATTTTGATTCCTGTGCCGATCGTCCTCCTGATGTTTTGTGTCCTGTTGGGCTGGTTCACGGGCCATTGGTGATGGCCTTGATGATTAGCCTGCTTCCGCCCAGCACCCCAGTGCACAGGATGGAGGCACCCATAGTTACGCTGTGTCCTCCCCCTCCCCAATTAACGCAACCTAGAAATTTCCTCACAGGCTGTCACCTATTGATTCTAAGCTTTGTCCCCTCTGGACTGTATCAACAATCACAGCCTCTTTTGGTCCCTTGAGAGAGACCTTAGCCTTGGAGGGGGGTTAGGAGTCTCGGAGGGCTTCCTGTGCTGGGTGTGTGGAGCCTGGGGTCCCCGGGGAAGGTGAGGAAGGGTGGGGTGCAAACGCCGTGAAGGGAAGGTGGGCCTGGAGAGCGGGGTTTTGAAGGGCGAGGATTTCACCAGGCAGAAGTGGGGTTTGCGCCTTCAGTTACCGTTTGTAGCAGAGGAAAAGAGCTGACAGACCAGGGACCGTGGGGGCATTTGCAACAATGTGCCCCCCTTTCAAGTGCCCATGAATTCATTAAGTGGGGCGGAGGCAGGAGGTTCAGCAGTTCAAGGTCAGCCTGGGCTTATGAGAACCCCCCAAAAAAGAAAACAAAAAAAACGGAGAAGCTTGAACACGGGCCCCTGATGGCTGCGTGGTCACCCGGACACCAGGCACACGGAAGTCAACGTCATGCTCCGCCTCCCTCGCTGCGGGGAAGCTCAGCCTTCGAGGCCTCCTGCGATTGGTAGGTGGAGACGTCCATCTTGGCTGCGCGTGACAAGTGCGACGCGGCCCCGCGATTGGCCGGTGGGCGGGTCTCGGTGATGGCGGCGCGCGGCTGGCGCTGGGCGCGGGGCGTCCTGTTACACGGGTCGCGGCTGCTCCGAGGCCGCGGGCTGCTCATTGGCAACACGTTGGGCTGCGGCGCGCTGATGGCGGCGGGCGACGGCGCGCGCCAGGCCTGGGAGCTGCGAGCGCGGCCCGGCCAGGAGTACAGCGCGCGGAGGTCGGGTGAGCGGCGCTCCGTGGGACCTCCGTCACACCGCGAGGGACCCCGATCACCCACCCCGAGAGACCCTGATCACCTACCCGAGGAACCCCGTCACCCCTCCGAGGGACCCCGATCACGCACCCGAGGGGCCCCATCACCCACCCCGAGGAACTCCCATCATCCACCCCAAGAGATCCCGTCACCCCCCGAGTGACCTCATCACCCACCCGAGGGTGCCCATAGCCACTTGTACAGACCCTGATGACCCGCCCCGCCGTGGGCACCGGGGCTCAGCCTGACGCCCCGCCCCGCCCTCAGCCAGCATGTTCGCCGTGGGCTGCAGCATGGGACCCTTCCTGCACTTCTGGTACCTGTGGCTGGATCGCCTGCTCCCCGCCTCGGGCCTCCGCGGCCTCCCGGTCGTGCTCAAGAAGGTCCTGGTGGACCAGGTGGTGGCGTCGCCCATCCTGGGCGTCTGGTACTTTCTGGGTAAGGATACCCCCACCACCGAGGCGGGGCAAGTGGGCCTGGGTGGGGGTCCCGCTCTTATAGGTGGGGCCTGGGCAAAAGACTTGGCGCTGCGTTGAGGGGGCGACAAGATCCCAGATCCTGGAAGTTCCAGAATATTCCACGCCTTGGCCCCGCATCCAGGCTCCGTGAAAGGGGGTGAAGGGGGACCCTTGATGCACAGGACACGGCCTGGGCCGCCTGGTTAATATTTTCCTAACTGACTTGCCTGGCAGCAAGAGTGGACTGTGTCTCTCCTTAGCAGCTGGCGACCCCCTCGGTCCTGCAGCCCCCACCCCTCGGTCCCTTTCGGTCCTGCCTCCCCCTATCCCTGGGCCCCCTCGGTCCTGCACCCCCCCCACCCCTTGTCTCCCCTCGGTCCCCGCAGGCCTCGGCTCCCTGGAGGGACAGACCCTGGCTGACAGCTGGAAGTCCCTTAAGTTTCTTGATTTTGGGTGCTCTCTCACAGCAATAGTTAAGAGTAACTGTTACAGAAATTGGTACCAGGAGTGGGGTATTGCTATGAGATTAAGAACAGCTGATACTACAATGTGAAGTTGTTTGTGAAGCTGAAAGAAGTTGGTACCCAGCAGTATGACCAATGCTGTGATGTGGCTAGTGTGCCTTTGGGACTATTTGTTGGGAGAAATATGGAGAACTTTGGTATTTCATGCTGGTAAAGTCTTTGTATCTTGGCGAAGGGGCCAAATGGGCCTTTCTCATGAGAGTTCAGAGGAGAGCAATGGTGTGAGAGACGCAGGTAGTGGAAGCCCAGCTTGTAATGGTCCAGAGGGGAACAGAGACTGGACGAGTGACACATGGAGTCATGTGTTGGCCGAGAGTTTAGTGAAGTTTTGCCTTCATCCTAAAAGCTTGCCTGAAGTTAAACTGGAGTGCTTGGGGGAGGAAATTTCAAAGCAATGTAGGCTTTTTTTTTTATTATTATTATTATTATGTTTATTCAGTTGTGTATGTGTGTGTGTGTGTGTGTGTGTGTGTGTGTAAAACCACTGGTGAATTCGGGAACCACCATGGACCACCTCCAACTCCTCCTCCTTGTTTACTCTGCCCCTGGATTCACAGGCTCCGCCCTACCAGGACGAGAAACACAAAGGGGGGAGGAGGGGGAAGGTCCTCCCCCCTTCCACCAGGTGTCTATACGTGGGGTCTAGGATCCGAACTCAGGACCTTCTGCCTGCAAGGCAGAGGTTTAATCCCTGAGCCACCTCTCCAGCCCCAAAGCAATGTAGTCTTGATAATATGATATGGCTACTTTTTAGTTGTCTTCAGAGTTATGAAAAAGCAAAGAATCAGGAAAAAGCAAAAACTGTAAGATCTGATGATGAAAAATACAATGCCAAACTTAAAAGAGTTGAACCAAGAAGAAGCAAGAGAGCAAAATGGCTATCAAAGAGAATTAGCTCCATTTGTAAATCAAAGCCTGCTCCAATTTGAATAATAGGAGAGGCCCTAGTTGAGGCCAAGATCCTCAAGGTAGGCTCCCTCTCCTAAGAATGCAAATCCTAAAAAAAAAAAAAAAAAAAAAAAAAAAAGAATGCAAATCCTTTCAGAAGACTGGAGCTAAAGGGTGGAGTTCCAAAGCTAAAGTTGGTTTCTCTTATAAAGCAACTGCCCAGGAGTGAAAGAGATGGTCAACATAGAGAAGCAGAATCAGCTGTGATTCAAAGGGGCCAGTCTTGGCAAAGTCATCCATGTGGTTCTGGTTTTAGAGGCATCAGTAATGCAAAAGGAAGGAGATTGTGGAGTCTTCCTCCAAGATTTCAAAAATTGGCAGAATCCAGGCATCATATGGCAAGAAGCCTGTAGTTGAAAGGCCCAAGAAGGGCAGTTTGTGCTGTGGAATTAAAGCCTGGTTTGAGAAGTAAAGATGTTAAAGATGCCAGAGACAACGTGGGACACCTGCCAAAGAGAGCTGTATACTCTGGGAGGAGTCAGCTCAAGAGAGCAATGCATTCTATGGACAACTGCATTGGAGGGATGGAACTGAGATGATTTCAACAAGAGGCTCACCTGTCAGACTTGGAGCTACAAGATTTGGGGTTTGTCCTGCTGGTTTTTGGTCTTGTTATGGACCGATCTTTCCTTTCTTATTCTGTGCCATTGTATGTTGGAAGTATGTAACTTGTATTTTGATTTTATAGGAGGCTTTGGACTTTGGACTTTTGGACTATATTGGAACTACTGATGTAGTCTATGAAGACTTTTAAAAGTTGGACTGAGTATGGGTTTGCATAATGAGATGGCAATGAGCCTGTGGGGGCCAGGGGTAGAATGTCATGGTTTGAAATGTGTCCCCGACAGTCTCATGTGTTTGGCAAAGTCCTGGTACCTTGAGAGGTGGAGCCTTGCTGGAGGAAGGCAGTCACAAGGGGTGGGCCTTGAGGTGGATTAGTCCCACCTACCTTTAGTGAAGTCTGCCTTTGTAGCAAGCAGTCTGCAGCTCTCAGCTTCCATGATGTCTGCAGTAACTTAGCCTCCTCCAGCTTTGGCCAGCTAGCTGTGTCGCCTCTGCTTTGAGAGACTGTAAACTCCCCTCTGGAACTGTAAGCTGAATAAATCTCCCTTTCTCCCTTAAGTTTCTTGATTTTGGGTGCTCTCTCACAACAATAGTTAAGAGTAACTTTTACACAGGCTCTTCCTGGATGCCCAGCTCTCCAATGCCACAAGCCCTGCCTGGCCAGCAGGCCCTAGGAGGACCCCGTAGGCCCCATGCTTCCTAGCAAGTGTGCACGCCTAGCTTTGTACATGGGTTGCTAGAGGTCTGAACTCGGGTCCTTGTGCAGCAAGTGCTTCTCCGGGGTTTTCTGGAGGCCAGTCTTGAGTAGCCCAGGCTGGCCTTGGGTGGCCCTCTCCCCTCCCATAGCGGAGGCTGGTCTAGAACTCCCAGGCCTCTTGCTCAGAGCTCAAGGCTATGTGCCGGCTGTCTGCTCCTCTCATTCCCCCGTGGCTGAGTCTTTTCTTCCTCTGGGCCGCTGAGCACTGTCTTGGAAGCCCAGGCACCCCAGTCACTGGGCCCCAGGTTCTGGGGGATGCCAGTTTTTTCCAGCCCGGAGGGGTCCTCCTGTGGCCAGGGGGGTAGGGGGGTAGGGGTGGGAGCGGGGTACAGTATCTTGAGACCTTACCTCATCGAGACTCTTCCTGCATTGCCAAACTGTGTTTCAGGCCCCTGTGCCTGGTTTTGGGTGCTGCAGTGATCTAGAGTTTAGTATTTGTCTCTGCCCACCCTGTCTGTTACCCACAGGGTAATTTTCCATGGGTGCAGATCTGCTGTCTCTTACACTCCTTGAGCTGTGATTTTCTTCAGATAGTTTGGTGCTCCATACTTTCTGAGCTCCCCCCCATTGCCCCCTGAGTATGTCTGGTTTTCCTCTGCGCTCACCCTTCTCCCTGAGTTGCTGCTTTACTTCAGGGGGGCCCTGAGCCACACAGTGTGTACAGCTGGGGACCCTCCCCCTTGTTGACTGTCTTGGCCGTGTACTCCAAAAATAAGCTCAGTGAACTGCCCACCTTCCTTGGCCCAAGACAGAGGGGCCCAGGCCAGCTCCCTGCTCCCGTCTCCTTCCCATGGTGGGGGGGCTGCATGCACCTCCGCACCTGGTTGTGTCACCTGACTTTTTCTTTTTTTTTTTTATTATTTATTTATTC
Source organism: Typhlomys cinereus (assembly GCA_023101885.1). Classification (NCBI taxonomy): domain Eukaryota; kingdom Metazoa; phylum Chordata; class Mammalia; order Rodentia; family Platacanthomyidae; genus Typhlomys; species Typhlomys cinereus. The sequence continues at coordinate 73,590 of JALPQD010000217.1, forward strand.
AATTGTGGAGCTGGAGAGGTGGCTCAGGGGTTGCTTTGCAGGCAGAAGGTCCTGAGTTTGGATCCTAGACCCCATGTATAGACGCTAGGTGGAGGCCAGGTGGCCTGCATTTCTGGTCCTGGTAGGGCGGAGCCTGTGAATCCTGGGGCAGAGTAAACAAGGATGAGGTGGAGGCGTCCATGGTGGTTCCCGAATTCGTCCGTGGTTCTACACATACACAGACACACACGCACGCACATACATACACACACACATACACACATGCGCACACACATACATGCACAATTGAATAAATAAATTTTTTAGTTTTTTTTAAATTTATTCAGTTGTACGTATGTGAGTGCATGTGCATGACTGTGTGTGTGTGTGTGTAGAACCACAGACGAATTCGGGAACCACCATGGACGCCTCCACCTCCTCCTTGTTTACTCTGCCTGGGGATTCACAGGCTCCACCCTACCAGGACCAGAAATGCAGGCCGCCCCCGCTTCTGCCCAGCATCTATACGTGGGGTCTAGGATTCGAACTCAGGACCTTCTGCCTGCAAGGCAGAGGCTTAACTCCTGAGCTACCTCTCCAGCCCCTCACCTGACTTTTTCCAGGATTACTGTCTAGTTTGTCTTCTCATATGACTCATTCCTCATCTGCCAGGATGGCCCAGGGCAGAGGTTGTTCTGAGTCTTCGGTCTTTTCTCTGCATTTCAGAAATGTGGGTACATGTGTCACCACACGCTTGCAGAGGTCAGAGGATCAACTTGGTGGGAGTTCGGTCTTTTCCTTCCTTGTATAAGTTTCAGGAATCAAAGTGGGGTCCCGGGGCTTGTCAGCAAGCTCTCCCTCACCAAGCCATCTTGTTGACATTTACCCACTGGTTTGATCTGTGTCTCGGACTTGTTATCCTCTGGCCTTAGCCTGCTGCATGCAGGGCTTCCAGACATGCCCCACCCAGCCTGACATCTGATATTGAGAGACAGGGGGTTGTGCAGTGCTAGAATTTTGAAACAGGAGGGTCAAGGCCTTGGAGTCCATCTCAGGAATGCGATGGCAGGCTCCATGTATGTGTCTGGCCCTGGCCAGTCCTGTCTGCAGCTTCAGGCTAGGGGCCTGCAAATGGCTGTGCCCCTGAGACCCTCCACTGTGTGTGTGTTAGCCCAGGTTGCCCTCAATCTGCATAGCTGAGGATGGACCTTGAAATTGCAGTCTTCCTGCCCCCACCTCCCAAGTGCTGGGACCCGGTTTCTGTGGAGCTGGTGGGGTGCTTAGGGAGAGCTCTACCCACTGAGCCTCCTCCCTAGCTCCCCAGAGTACCCCCAGTCTGTCACACAGCATTGGGGGAATCCACATAAGATCTGCAGGATTCTAGGCGATTTCTATCACTCACTGCCTTTTCCTGATGGGGGACCATATATCTAACCTGGGGGTCAGTCCCCTAAGCCTGTGGGACAGTGAGGTGGGCTCTCCCAGGGTCCGCCAGCACCCAGGATTATGCCCGTGCTGAGTGCCTGTGCAGGGAGTCGCTCTGGGGCGTTTGCCAAGCCTGTTTGTTCAGCCTCCCTTCATGGAGGCTGCTTGGCAGGAACTTGGAGGCTGCCCTTTGGCTAGTGATAGCTGAATGCCCAGTTCCCCTGGGTGCCTAGAGGAGAGCCCTTCCCTCCCCTCATAGATGCCCATCAGGCCGGTTGGACCTGCTTTCTGCTGCCAGTCACTGCAGTCTGAGGCTCCCAGACTGGAGTCAGGTGTGTGTGTAGGGTCATCTCCTCCCTGAAATCTCCCTCCCAAAAAGAGGGAAGCTAAGCTTTACTAATCTGACCCCGATGTCTCCGATGAGCTCACTGGGTGCTTGGGAACAGGCGCTCAGTACACGTCATTCCACAGAGCGGGCTAGCAAGTTCTGGGTCACTGGATGGTCACAGCTTGCCACTCAGCCTTCTGGGATCCATCTTTAATTCCTGTGTAGGTTTCCCCCCAGTGCTACCCCCATGCTTGTGTGTCGTTCTCCCCCCCCCCCCCGCTCTGGTTCAGGCATGGAATCCCTTGCACTTGGGTGATGCATGTGCTACCATGCCAGGCATCTGTGGTGTTGGGATCGATGAAGCCGGGGCTTCGTGCATGCCTGCTCAGTGCTCTACCCACGGTCCGGGGCTCCCTCCCTCGAAAGGCTGTACTCCCGAGACCCTCCGCTGGGTGTATCTTTCTATACCTTCCAGCCCTGGGTTTCCTGCCTTGGCCTCCCTAGTGCTGGATGCGGAGGTCAGTGGCCACTTGTAAGTGGCGAGGAAACTGATCTCAGTCTTACATGATGCCCAGAGGACACCCGTGTACGGGCTGCAAAAGTCTGTGCTGGGTGCTGCGTGCAGCTCAGTAGGTAGTGCTAGCCTCGCCTGAAGCTCTGGGTACTTAGTGAACTGGAGGCCAGCCAAGCTCCTCCTCCCTTAAAAAAAAAAAAAGTCTGGAGAGAGGACTCAGAGGTTTAGACTCTGCCTCATAGGCAGAAGGTCCTGAGTTCAGATCCCGTGTAAAAATGTTGGGTGGAAATAGCAGCAGCTTGTAATTCTGGATCTGGAAGGTAGTGCCTGGGGAATCCCAAGGCACAGCAAACCAAGATGATTCCATGTCACTCTTGGGCCCCCACAGGCATAGCGTCCTTTCTACACACAAAACACACATGTGCAGATGCCCCTCAAAGTGTGTGTTACAATAGATACTGGGGACCACGTAGAAGCAACTTCGGGAGATTTTTCCCCAACTCTGATAAGATCAAGCTATTTCTCATTTTTTTAACCTTTACATATTTTGCATGCATGTGTGTCAGAGTTCACTGTGCGTCCCTGTGGAGGACCAAGGATGACTTCAAAAAACATCCTGGATTGGTTCTATGTCCTCCTTGCTTTGCTGTGGGTTTTCCCAGGCTCCGCCCACCAGGACCAGAAGTGTTTTCCACGTGAAGTTTTTACGTGGGTCTTGGGATCTGAACTAAGAATTTTCTGCTTGCGAAGCAGAGTCTTCATCCCTGAGCCATCTCTTCAGCTCTCTCAATTTTTAAACTTTGATTGACTGTGAGAGTAGGGGTGTGTGTGCGCCCCAGCACGAGTCAACTTGCAGGAGTTGGATCGCTTCCTCCTACCACGTGGGTTCTGGGGAATTGAACTTGGGTCTCCAGGTCTGTCCAGCAAGCGCCTCTCCCCTGCCAAGCCCTCTCACTGGCCCCCTTGGGCTTTCTCCAACTTTACAGGCTCTGCGAGTCTTCCTGCCTCTGCCTTTTGGGTGCCTAGTATCACACAGTAACATGGAGCACTCTCACATTCTGCACAGGTGTGGCCTTGGGGTCTGTTAGGGAACTCAGTAGGTAAAAGCCGCCTGCGCACAGACCTGAGTTTAATCCCCGGGAGCCCATGTGGTGGGAGGTTCAGTTTCTCCTTCACGCACTCCTACAGAGAGGATAAGTGTTGGAAAAAGTTCAGGGGTTCTAAGCCTCTGACGTGCAAGCAGAAGAAACCAAGTCCCACGTCAAAGTGTCAGATGGAAGTGCGGAAGTGGGGGCTGTAGTTCCACCCTGCTGAGCCCTTCTGACAGTTGTCCTCTGCCCTTCACCCATGCCCCAGGACATGCGTTCTTCGTCCTTCCTCCTCACATACAGCGCCCTTAAAATTTGGTGGAATGAATACGCACGTACATCTGCTTAATGAGTATTTTTTTTCTCTCCCATCCTCAGGCTCAAAGATTTGGAGACAAACAGCTTAACGGAGAAGGTAACCCCACCTTGTGGCTTCTTATCCCTTTGTTTTACGTTTATTTGTGCGTGTCTGTGAGTGTGTCTGAGTGTCTGTGACTGTGTCTGTGTGTATGTCTCTCTTATGTGTGTCTCTCTGAGTGTCTGAGTGTCTGTATGTGTGTGTGTCAGAGGGCACTGTGTGTCCCTATGGAGGCCCAAGGGTGACTTCAGGAATCGTCCTGTATTGCTTCTACTTCTTTGCTTCACTCTGCGGTTTTCCAGGCTCTGCTCAGCAGGGTGGGAACTACAGCCCCCACTTCCGCACTTCCAACTGACACTTTGACGTGGGACTTGGTTCCTTCTGCTTGCACGTCAGAGGCTTAGAACCCTGAACTTTCTCCAACACTTATCCTCTCTGTAGGAGTGCGTGAAGGAGAAACTGAACCTTGTGCAGGAATTTCTCCAGACGGAGATAAAGACTCAGCTCTGTGACCTGGAGACCAAGTTCCACAAGGCCGAGTTATCCGAAGTGAGTCCGCATCTTCAGTTGGCTTTCTGCCCCTCCCTGGGCAGAGCCTCCCCAGCCTCTCCCGCATCCCCCCATCCTCTCCAGTCCCCCTCTCCTCCTATTTCCCTTCCCTGTCACTTCTCCCCTCTCTTCTCCCTTACTCCCCCCTTTCTTCCTTCCAGCTCCCCCCTCCGTCTCTTCCTTATCCTCATTTCCCCCCCCTCCACAGTGCCTGATTCCCAGTCATGTCCACTCACTCCACATTGTCCTTCCTGCAGGACCACTACCTGGCTAAAGTCAAATCCCTTTTAAACAAAGATCTGTCCACGGAGAACGGAGCCCACACCCTCTGGCGACCAGCCAACGGCTGTCTGGCAAATGGGAGCCAGCCCAGGAGAGAGGGCTGTCAAGGAGGTGTGGTCCAACCCAGCAGCACCCTGAAAGCGAGCCCCAGGTCTCGAGGGCCGAGGAGAAACAGTCTGGAGGGCCACAGGCTGGAGGGCTGGGCCAAGGGTGAGAGCAGCCACTTTCCCGTCTGGGCTTTGGGTTCTTTGCTGCACTCAGAGGCAGATCTGGCTGTGTGGCCCTGGTGAGACTTGAACTCAGAGCCTTCTGCCCCAGCCTCCCAAGGGTTGGGTACAGCCTTCTGCCCCGGTCTCCCAAGGGTTGGGCTTCCAGGCCTGGGACACCCAGTCTGGCCTGTGACTCCTCAGATTCTGAGCCCAGTTCTCAGAACAATGGACAGGCCAGCCCAACCCTATCCCATAGACGCTTCTGGAAAGTACTTCCTGGTTTTGTTTCGCCCTAGGGATGCTAAGTGCCCGCTGAGCCCCCTGGGAATGGGGCCCCTTAGCTTGCCGGGCACAGGTGCTGACCTCTGAGCAGTGCCCCCAGCCTGTTGCTAATGGCTTCTAACTATCTTACACTGACCTGAGGGTCGAGGGCAGGGAGGGGCTCAGGGGTTTCCATGGGTTCCAGGCTGTGTAAAAGGTGCATAGAACTCCATGCAATCCGGGTCTTTCCTGGGCCATGAGCTACTGACTCCCACTGCTCACGTGGCTGGTGATCGGCGTGCAGGCTGGGTGGTGGGCAACCTGGACAGAAGAGGCTGTGCCGCCCCCCTCTATGGCCCCCCAGCTCTCCACCCACTTGGTCTTCAGGTACTCAGGGGGCCATGAGTTGCTGTTGCTAACAGTTCTGCTTGTGTTTGGAAGCAGCAGATGGATCCCAAAGTTCTGTGGTGATGCGGAGAGCCACAAGGCAGACCACCATCACCGCACACTTTACCAAGGGGTCAGTACCGAGAGATTTCTCCAGGCCTGGGCTACTGGGGGGAGGGAGGAAGTGAATCATGAATGCAGAGTCAGGGAGGGAGGTGAGACTCAGCCCCAGGTACATGCTCTGGGACCACCCTGGTGCCGAGCTTCCCCCCAGCAGTGTTGTGTAGACTTGCTGTGGGCACAGGAGTGATTGGACAACCCCCCCATGCCACCGAGTCTGGGTGCTGGGATTCATGTGTGAAGTCCCCGATCCGCTGAGGAATCACCCCAATACCAGTTTTACAATTTTTTTTTTTGCCTGTGTTTAGGGTGCATGTGTATATGAGGAGTGTGTGTGTATCAGAGGACACTGTGCCTGTGGAGGCCCAAGGAGGACATGGGGAATCCCCCTGGATTGCTCTGGGTTCTCAAGCTGGGCCTCCTGGGACACGAAGTGCAGGTCGCTGTCATCTTTCCATGTGATTACCAACAAAAATTTTAACCCCTGACCCATCTCTCCAGCTCCCCCAGTTTTTTTATTTTTTATTTTTTTATTATTTAGTCAATTGTGGGTGTATGTATGTGCATGTGTGTGTGTACAACCACAGACGAATTCGGGAACCACCATGGACGCCTCCACCTCCTCCTTGTTTACTCTGCCCCGGGATTCACAGGCTCCACCCTACTAGGACCAGAAGCGCAGGCTGCCCCCATTCCGCCTGACGTCTATACGTGGGATCTGGGATCCGAACTCAGGACCTTCCTCCTGCAAGGCGGAGGCTTAACCACTGAGCCACCTCTCCAGCTCCCAGCTCCCCCAGTTTTAAGGGTGACTTTGCAGGACGCAGGGACCCTCTCAGAAGTCTGCTTGTCTCCTCCGTGAAGGGTCTGATCCCCTACTTTGGGCATCTGATCTGGACTGTGATATCTAAGGGCCCGTGATGTCATAGTGGGGGGTCACCGAGGACTCACCTGAGCTTCAGGCACCTAAACTAACTGTCCCTCACTGTGTGTGACAGCCCCGCCAAACGGAAACCAGAGGAGGAACTGGAAAGAACCACCTCCGAGGAACCCGTGGAGGAGCAGGAGAGAGACCAGGTGGGCGGGGCTTCGGCCCTTGGTATTGAAGGCAATCCTCCTGCCTCAGGACCCTTTCCCCCGTGGCAGGTGGGGGGCCACACTCGCTTCGGTTTGGTTTGATTGGCACTCTTGACCATCTGCCTTTGAAACCAGCTTTGTTTTCCTGCTTCCTTTCCTCACCCCTGCAGGAAGAAAAGCGTCCTAGAGTTTCGTCCACAAACAGGTGAGGGTCTAGGGGAGCTTCCTGGGATTTGCTTTGACTTCTATGATGGAAATTAACTTTTATGGAAGGTTCATCTCTTTTTGAGAGCACTCAATCTGGGTAGAGGTCACAGGGCAGCTTTTAGAAGCCATTCCTTTCCTTCTGCTACGTGGGCTTCCTGGGATCGAACTCGGGTCACTAGGTTTGCACGCAGATGCTTCCCCAGCTCTGAGCTGTTTCGCTGGCCCCTTCCAACACACATCCAGTTAATCATTAGAAACCTGTGATGGAACCTTGAGGTTCATGTAAAATTCTTCCCGCCTCTCACAGACTGAATGAATGGAGGGTCAAGTCGGGTCCTCAGAACTGTGTTTTAAGGTCTTCCCCAATAGGAAACAGCCCAGGTGGCTGTATCTCTGGGAGGGGGGGTCTGAGCTGTTTGGGGGTGGCAGGGAAAGGTGGGTCCAGGGAGCTGGCCTTGCTGATTGGCTTGTTCTGTGTTCACAGGGGCGCTGGTCACTCTGTGGAGCCCAAGAAGGGAGCCCCTGGAAGGCAGGCGGATCAGGAGGAGGGCGGTGGACAGGTGGAGGCTGCAGGGGTGGGGGGGAGGCACTTACCTGGAGGGGAGGCGTGGGCTAAAGTGGTGGGTGTGGGCTGAGGCAGTGGGTGGGACGTGCAGTAGGATGTGGGTTTGTGTCTTGGGATGGGGTCTTGCCTGCAGCCCAGGCTGACCCTAGCCTCGTTTCCTGCCTGGGCTCCCAAGGGTGGACAATGGCGGTCACTGCTGCTGTGGGCTCCCTCGTATTTGTCCTGGCAGTGCTGCTGCCCAGGTAGCTAGGCAGCCCTCACTGGCTCTTGGTCTCGCTCTTTCTCTTTCCTTTTTTTCTCTCACTTTGTTTTTCTTATTCCTTTCTTTCTTCTTCCATTCCTATCTATTATCTTTTTCTTCCTCCTTCCCTTCCCGCCTCTCCATTCTGCCTCCTTCCCCTTCATATGCACCAGCAACACAGGCATGAAAGTGACACGGTATCTTTTTTATTGCTTTATATGTCCACCAAGGCAATTGGCCAGTCAGTTAGGCAAGCCGCCCCTCAAAGGCTGGGCTGCAGGCAGCTACCACTCCGGCTTCTTTTAGATGTGAGTTCAGGGGATCCAAGGTCCTTCCTCAACACAACTTGAGTGAGTGTGTTGCCCACTGGGTCCCCCCAGCTCTCTCGGCCCTTGTGTCTTTTTTGTGTCTTTTCCTACACGGCTTAGGTTTCGCTCTGTAGCCCAGGTTGGCCTGAACTCCTAGTCCCAAGTGAATCCCCTTACCTCAGTGGCTCTGAAACCTGGAGCCATGGTTCCTGGCCTAGACCACACAACTCTAGGGTCTCCCTGGGTTGACCTTGCCAAGACGAGTTGTAGGACTACCTCAGGGACCGGGGTTCTGTGAAGTGGAATTTGGGCACCAACGGCGGGTTCACTATCTCCCTAGGAACCAGAAAGGAGGCTCCGGAGTCAAAGCAGAGAATTGTGAGTGCCATGGCATCTTCCTCTGCTGTTGATGTGTCATGATTCGCATGCGGGTCACTGGGAGCCAGCGTTTGCCGCCTCTCATCCCACCCCTGGGAAGACTGAGGCCTAGAGAGCCAGCCTGGGCTACAGAGGGAGTAGGCTGAGCTATCGTATTGGCCCTAAATTCTTTTTTTGAAACAGGAGATAGAATTATGCAATGTAGTTTAGGCTGGCCTTCCCCATCATCCTTGTGCCCCCCCCCCCTTTGTGCCCCTCACCACCCAAGGGTTGGGGTTGCAAGGTGCACCACCACATCCAGCTTGAATGACTTTACAATTTTCTAATGTCTTGAGAGAGCCATGGCCGACTTGGGGAGGTCAGAAGACAATTTTCAGAAGTTGGTTCTCTTCCTGCCATTCATGGGCTTTCGGGATCGAACCTGGGTCATTTGGCTTGGATGCAAGCGTCTCTCCTTTTGACCCTTCTCACTGGCCTGAAAGGCCCTGTGAAAACCCTTTATTAGCAGATAGGAGGCCAAGGGCTAGATGGTGCCATGTCTGACAGGGAACAGGGCTCTGGTGGGGGAGGGGGAGAAGTCTCTCGGACCCCTGTGAAGACCAGCCTTGCATGTTCACAGGCGTTAAAGGCTGTGGCCGGCCTTGGGTCTCTGGCCTCTCTGGTCATCGTCATTTGAAGGGCTGGTGGGTGTGGTACACAGGGCGAAACGCTGTACAGATAAGCCTTTGTGGGTTCCAGGTGACAAGGATGGGGTGACCTCTCCCTGGCTCTGAGGTGGTGGCCTCTGTCCTGGGCTCCTGACTTCTGGCACTCTTTCCATGCAGGACATCAAGACAGAGACAGAGGGAGGAGCCAGATGGGAGCGCAACACCAGGAACTTGGGCGGAAGCAGACGAGGGAGAGGTAAAGGCGGATTCGCTCCTGTTCGTAGCTCGCCTGGTGGGTGCGGGTCCTGTTGAGTTTTATGAATGAAGTCAGGGTGCAAATCCAGCCACCTGCATGACTTGGGCAACATTTTCTCCTTTTTAAAATGTTTTTTATTATTATTTATTCAATTGTGCATGTGTGCATGTGTGTATGTGTGTGTACGGGCGAATTCAGGAACCACCATGGACGCCTCCACCTCCTCCTCGTTTACTCTGCCCCGGGATTCACAGGCTCCGCCCTACCAGGACCAGAAACGCAGGCCGCCCCCGCTTCTGCCCAGCATCTATACGTGGGGTCAAGGATCCGAACTCAGGACCTTCCGCCTGCAAGGCAGAGGCGTAACCCCTGAGCCACCTCTTCAGCCGCTTGGGCAACATTTTTCTGACCCCCTCCTTGTGGGTCTGTGTTGGTGTGGACCTGGGTTCGTGTGACCAACTTTTCTGTGTATGGCATTGATGAGGTTGTAAGAGAGAAAGGCGACGTGCTCCTGCTAAGTGCATCGGTAGTTAGGACCACCACCGTGGAAAATCAGTTTCCTTTCTGCCTTGGGGGATGGAATTCAGGCCACCAGGTTTGTGAGTCCATGTGTGACCTGCTGAGTGCCTCTAGGGACCAAAACCCACTCATGCTGAGGCCTGGGCCCCCGCAGTGAAGTCCCTGGGTGCCTCAGCTCCGCAGAGCCTTGTCAAGTTCTTGCCTCTGCCTTCCAGCCTCCCGGCTTTCACTTATCTGCTTTGAGCACGCTGGCCTCCATCTGGCTGCTAGCCGAGGCTGACCTTGAATGCTTCTTCAGAGTAATTTGAAGGGGAACAGAACACACACATGCTGTGGTGCCCAGCCCAAGGTCAAAGGAAACTCCCACAAGTCAGTTCTCTCCTTGCACCCTGTGGCCTTCCGGGACTCCAACTCGGGAAGCTAGGTTTGGGAACGGGCGTCTGATCCTCAGAGCCACTTCACCTGTCCCTGTGTCCACCACCTCGGAAGGGCTGGGTGACAGGTATGCACCCGCAGGCCTGGCATGAGTCTTTGTGGAGATAGGGTCTTGCTTCCTTTGGTCACTGAGAAAAGACCCCTAGCCAGACAAGATGGGAGAAAGATTGATTGGGCTTCAGGTTCTAGGGTGGGGCTGGTCCTTTGTGGTAGAAATCGCTGCAGAAAGCAGGGCTACAGCAGAGCTGACAGAGGACCAGGGTGAGGCTACCAGGCTGTGACTCCGCCCCTGTGGCTGACTTCCTTCCTCTAGCCACACCTACTTCTTCAGGTGCCACCGCCTTCCTCAACCCCAGCTAAGGATGGAAACACACAAATGTTTAGGGACTGGGGGACACTCACTTGGCAGGATGCAGGTAGCCCAAGCTAGCCCTGAATCCCCAGCAGCCCTCCTGCCTCTGTCTCCAAGTATTGGGATTTGAGATGTGAGGTACACACATACACACACACTGTCGGAGTGCACTGTGTGTCCTTGTGGAGAACCAAGGGTGACTTAGGGAATCATCCTGGATTTCTTTTACTTTTTGCTTTGTTCTGGGATTTCCCAGGCCCCGCTCACCAGGGCTGGAAGTGCAGGGCCCAGCCATTTCCACCTGATGTTTTATGTGGGACCTGGGATCTGAACTCAGAACCTGCTGTTTCTGAGGCAGGGTCTTAACCCCTGAGCTATTTCTCCAGCCTGAGTTGTGAGGTTTCACATGCGATTTAGAAAGTTCCCTCTAACCGGGCCTCCCCACTGGCAGGGTTGGGGAAATGAAATTTTGGGGTCTCCCTTGCCATTGGGCCCAGGACTTGCTGGTCCTGGAGCCATGGGTGTGAGAACTTGAACCTGCGCTCTGCTGTTGGTGTGTCTCACCTTGTTCAGTCTCCGAGACTTGTATTTTTCTTTCTTTCTGTCGCCGGCCGGCAGGACCACCGACAGCCCAGAAGCCAGCCCCGAGATGTGTAAGTGGCTGCATGGCTTGGTGTGCCCGAACACCCCTCCCATTCTCTCATCCCCATTCTGGAATCCAGGCTCAGCTTCACAAGCACCCCGTCTTGGGGACCCCACGGGTGTTGGCTTTCTTTCCCTTGGGTTTTTAGGGTGTGGGGGTCCTGTAGCGCAGGCTGGCTCAGAGCAAGCACTCTCGACCGACCAGCCCATCCCTAGCCCTTGGCTCTTGTGAGGTCAGGTCTGGCTTCATTGCTGGGGCCTGGAACTTGGGGTGCCCTGCCTTGGCCTTCCAAGTGTTGGCTTGCGAGCCCGAAGACCAAGCACAGTAGCATTTTTGCATCCATGTGATTGCATGTATGGACACATGCCCATTGTATGCACATCCACCTGTGTGACCAAGGCAGGGTCTCTCCATGGAATTCGAGCTCAGCATCTCCTGGGCTGGCCACCATCTTGCTCCTGCTGTGCTGTCCCTGCCTCCCCCTCTGAGCTTGGAGCGCCAGGCCTCAGCTTCCAGAGATCTGACCTCTGGTCCTTATGCTTGGCCAGGAAGCGCCTTATCCACTGAGCCACACCCCTTGCCCCTGGGATTTCCTCGTTCTTTGAATTTTATTTCTAGGAGGGTGAACAGTTTGCCCTGTGCCACAATGCATGGAAGTCAAAGGACAGCTTTTGGAAGTTGCTTTTCTCCTGAGGGCGCTTCCGGGGATTGAACTTGGATCCGCCAGGCTTGGGAGCAGGCTTGGTGTGCCCGAACACCCCTCCCATTCTCTCATCCCCATTCTGGAATCCAGGCTCAGCTTCACAAGCACCCCGTCTTGGGGACCTCACTGGCCTGGGGTTTGATTTCATTGCAGACGTTAGTCTGGTTGCCATCGTTGGGAGAGGAGTTAGTGTCTCATACGGGTTCTTTCAACAGAACTGCCAAACGGAGACCCGAGGAGGCGGAAGCTGAGCGCAAGAGTCCACAGACCTCAGAAGACAAAAATGAGGATTCGAAGGTGAGGCGGTGACAGGGTCTTGCAAGCCTCCCAAGTGCTGGGGGGCAGCAGGGTGGCACCTCATCTGTCAGGATTAGTGGCATTCATGTAGCTGATGACATTGAGTTGTTTTGTGTGTGTGTCAGAGAGCATGGTGTGTCCCTATGGAGGCCCAAGGGTGACATTGGGAATCATCCTGGATTATTCTGCTGTCTTTGTATCACTGTGGGATTTCCTGGGCTCTGGCAGAAAAGTACCAGCCAGAAGTGCAGGCTGCCACCATTTTTACCCCCTGTTTTTTTGTGAAGTCTTGAGATCTGAACTCGGGTCTTTCTGCTTTGGAGGCAGAGTTTTAACCCCTGAGCCATCTCTCCAGCCCTTCTTATATTTTTTTTTTAAAAAGTGACCTTTGTAGATGGACTTTGTCCTGCCTGAGGGCTGGAGTGAGTCACGAGGTGATGTTCCTGCAGGCTGTGTGCAGGGCACCAGCCTGAGGACCTGAGTTCAGGTCCTGCTGCCAGCATGAAGGCTGGGAGTGTGGCTGTACCTGTCTGTGATGTCAGTGTGAAGTCAGAGAGAGCGGGCTGGCTGGGGTCACGGGCCAGCAAGCCAACCCTCACGCTGCGGTCTCAGGAGACTGTCTGAAGATGCCACATGGACAGTGACTGTGGCTGCCCAGGCTTGGAATTCGGCCAACTGTGTCTCCTGAGCCCGTTGTTGCAGGCTTAGTGGTTTAGGAATGCTGGAGGTGAGGAGACTCAGGCCTGTGGCCCCATGAGTGCTGGGGGAACCCTGCTGCTCTCCTTACCAGATGACTGTATTATTTCCTTTTAGATACTGTGAGAGCGAGGGAGGGAGGCGTGTGTACGCATACCATGATACATGGGTGCGGCAGCTTTCACCAGTCTGTTCTGTGTTCCTATTGTGTGGGTGTTTGGGGATCGAACTTGGGCCTCTGTATTTGTGAACTGTTGTCTTATCCACTCAGCCATCTCACCAGCCCTCAATACTTAATTAAAAAAATTAGAGTGAGGCAAGAATCAGAAATAGAGAGAAGAAAGGCGTGTGCATACCACACGGATAGCTTTCAGAAATCAGTTGTTTTCTGTCCATCTTGTGGGAGATGGGGCTCGAACTCCAATCACCAGGTTTGTATGCAAGTCCTTGCATGTAAGGGGCATCTTGCTGGTCCCTAATGACTCTGTTTTCATTGGTTTTGGTTTTTTTTTTTTTTTTTTTTGAGATGGAGTCTTCATCTCCCGAGCTATTCTGGAACTTACTATATTGTAGCCCAGGCTGGTCTTGAGCCTGTGACAATCCTCCTGCCTCAGCCGTCTCCAGGCTGGGATTACAGGCTGGAGCCTCCAAGGCTGGCTTGTAAGGTGGTTTTAACTCTGGTTCTCTGAATCCATCAACTGTCAGGAGCATCAGGCCAGCCATGGTCACTTTGGCCATCTCCCTGCAATGCCCTGTGTGCGCATTACGCAGGCCACGGGACAGGCTGGGGGCTCAACAAACCATTCATCTCTTTTAGTGCCCGAGGCTGGGAGTCCGCAGTCAGGAACCTTCCATGGTTAGTTGCAGGTGGCCTGCAGTGGGCTTCACTGTCTGTGCCCACATGGTTTTCTGCGCTCATGTGGTCCGCGCTCACGTGGTCTGTATGTGGGAACACGGGCTCTGGTGTCCCTTAATTTTGAGACAGTCATACCCACTGAGTCATGGCCGCCTCTGAAGACCCTGGACCCTTTCTCTCCTCCCTTAGGGTCCAGGCTACAAGGAGGGTCACCAAGGTTCCTGCCTCCTCATCCTGTATGGATTTTGTGTGTGTGTGTGTGTGTGTGTGTGTGTGTGTGTGTGAGAAAGAGAGAGAGAGAGGGAGAGAGGGAGAGAGAAAGCACTGTGTGTCCCTGTGGAGGAACAAGGGTGACTTCAGGAATCATCCTGGATTGATTTACTTTTTGCTTAGTTCTGCAGTTTCCTATTCTCTGCCCTCCAGGGCCAGAAATGCAGGCCTCTGACCTTCCCCTGTAGGACCTAGGATTTGAACTCGGAACCTTCTGCTTGAGAGGCAGAGTCTTAACCCCTGAGCCATCTGCCCAGCCCTGTAGTTTTTCCTTTGAGACAGTGTCTAGTCTAGTATCCCAGGCTATCCTGGGCTGTGGGGCCAGCACACCTGTGGTCCACATTGGATCTCACACACCTGGCCCCTGACTACCTCCTACCCTACGTGTTCACTGGGCTGCATTTCCTGGACCTAATCTCTCTCACCTCTTTTTTCACCATTTAGGAAGAGAAGAGGCGTAAGACCACCCCCAGAGAACTGTAAGAACTTAATTCTGTGTGTCAGGGTGTGTGTGGGGGTGTGTGTAGCAGTGGGTGCCTGAGTATGTGTGCCTGTGGAGACCCAAGGGTAACATTGGGAATCACCCTAGGTTGCTCTACGTCTGTACTGCTTTGCTCTGGGATTGCCCAGACTCCGCTTTTCAGGGCCAGAATTACAGGTCACCATCTCCTCAGGTGTTTTTACATAGGATTTGGGGATTCAAACTTGGGTCCTTTTGCTTGTGAGGCAAAGGCCTTCACCCCTGAGCTGTCTCTCTAGCCCAGAACCTAACTTTTATCCTGAGCAGATGCTCATGATAGATGATGGTTCTAGAAAGAATCATAAAGTGGCAGTTCCTTTGCTGGGAGCTGGGTGCAGACTCCCGGGCCCAGGATGCTCCTGTTTTGCAGGCTGAGCTGAGCTTCTTCGGGATGGTCAGGGCTGCTGGGCTCCAGGGCCTGCAACACCGTGTCAGGGACAGTGTTGGCCTGGCTTGGGCCGCGCTGGTGCTGCGCCCAGTCCAAAGACCAAATCATGCTGTGTTCTTCTAGGTCAGAGAAAAAGACAACCCGGAATAAAACAGCTGTGAACAAGGTAGGCCTTGCATTGGGAGCTAGGCAGGTGGCACCCCCCAACCCCTATCCTCCCTCCCTCCCCCCCCCCCCCCGTCCTTATGTTATCCATCCCCATATCCCCACAGTTGCAGCCACCGCGCTGTGAGCAGTGCGGCCAGTATCTGGATGATAATGATCTCAAGTACGCACATCACCCGCCTGATGCGGTAAGCCACCCCCTCGGCCTCCCACTGCCCAGGTGCCACTGTCCCATTGTTCCCTGCTTGCCTGGCGCAGCCCATATCTCACGACCCCGCGTCATGCAGGTGGATGAGCTGCAGATGCTGACCAATGAGAAGCTGTCTATCTTCGACGCCAACGAATCAGGCTTTGAGAGCTACGAGGCCCTTCCCCAGCACAAGCTAACCTGCTTCAGGTAACGGGGCTCATGGCTGCTCCCCGAGGGCGGGCTGCCCTTCCGGGGGAGAGCCACAAGGCAGCTAGAGGTGGGGTGGGCTTCAGCCAGGCAATTTTTTCTATTGTGTGCATGTGTGTACATATGCACATGTATGTGCGGGGGTGTGCATGTGTGTGTATCCAGGTGTACATACACCTGTGCATTTGCGTGTCATCAGAGTGTCATTAGGAATCTTCCTCCATTGCTCTTCTACCTCACTAGTGCAAGCCTGGGTCTCTCATGAAGCCCAGAGCAGCCACGAGGGGTCCTCTGGCTAAGCCAGCTTGCTCTGGGGCTTCTCGGGCTCCACTTCCAGGGGTCCCACCAGCATATTGCTGTAGGATCTGGGGATTTGAACTGGGATCTCTTTGCTTGGGAGACTAAAGTTTCAATCACTGAGCCACGTCCTAGCCCTGGGTTTGTGTCAAGGGCTTCGGTCTATCACCCTCTGGACTCACATTCCCGGGCCTGACTTCCCGGTGTTGATTGCCATGCCTGGCTTCATGGCTTTCCTTATTTTGATGCCTGGGGAAGTCAAGAGTGTCCAGTGGAAGTGACTGCTTGGAGCCACGGGGAGGTCTTATTTGGGGTAACAGCCAAGTTTTGGCTCTGGACATGTTGTGATGTAGTGAACAGAAGAAAGTTCTAGAAGCTGGTAGTTCTCTGGGAGACTTGTGTCTCTGACCCCAGTGCATGTCCCCTTGGCTTCACGGAAGGGCACCTGGAGGGGCAAATGGAGCCGCCCAGTGCCCGACCTCAGAGACCACAAGGTGCACGCACTGTGTCGCCCCCTAGCGTGTACTGCAAGAGAGGCCACCTGTGCCCGGTGGACACGGGCCTCGTTGAGAAGAATGTCGAGTTGTTCTTCTCCGGCTCAGCCAAAGCCATTTATGAAGACAACCCATCTCAGGAAGGTAGGTGGAATGTTCTAGAATGAGGGGAAGTAGAGCTGCGTCAGAATCCACCCCTTCCAGTCAGGGCTCCAGGCTTTGCTGCCCACGATGAGCAAGTGTGCCAAGGTCGGAAGGCCCAGCCTGCGGGTGAGAGATGTCCTGGGTCCTGGGTGTGAATTGCCATGTCTCGTCCCTTTGCTTCTCTCAGGAGGTGTTAACGGCAAAAACCTGGGCCCCATCAATGAGTGGTGGATCACCGGCTTTGATGGGGGTGAAAAGGCGCTCATCGGCTTCAGCACATGTGAGTGTTGGGTCCATGGCAGGCGCCAGCCTTGATGTGGGGTTTTAGGGGGCGTCAGGCTCAGGAGCTCACAGGGCAGAAAGAACGTCACGTAGTATTGACGACTGGCCCGGGAAGGGGCTTCAGTTCATTTCATGATGCAAGCCGGGGCCAAATCCTAAAACCCAGAGGAGTTTGCTGGAAGCCCACCCAACTAGATGGAGGGGCTCACTGGAGAGCCACCCAGCTAGAGGAGTGGTGGTTAAGTGGTGCTGACCAGAAGTCCCCTTCCCCACCTACATGGGGGTCAGTGGAAGCCCGGCCAACTAGCATCCATGTTCCAGGGTTAACAAGCAAGTGGCTGTAAAGTGTTGGTGCCTTTTTTTCCACATGTGAGTATGGGATGCATTGTAGAATGTTCTGGAATCTCAGGACTCAATCATTGTGCAATGGCCAGCAAAGAGGCCAGGACACTGTGCCTCCTTGTGGAGGACCAAGGTGACTTTGGAAATCATCCTGCATTGCTTCTACCTCCTTGTTTCGCTCTGGGATTTCCCAGGGTCTGCCCACCAAGACAGGAAGTACAGACTGCTACCATTTCTGCCTGGCATTTTATGTGGATCCTGGGATGTGAACTCAGGACCTTCTGCTTGCAAGATAGAGTCTTAACTCCTGAGCCGCCTCTCCAGTCCAAAACTGATCTTTAAAATGACACTCATGAGCCAGTGAAGTAACATAGCAGCTAAGGTGCCCACTTGCAGACCTGAAGATTTGATTCTAGCCCCAGAAGCCCACATAGTGGAAGGAGACGGCTGACTTCTGAAGGTCGTTCTTGTAACTTGAACCCTTAGACCACGGCATGTGTGCTTAGGCCTTTGCCCTTTTCATTAAGTGAATTTTTGGGGGAGAGGGCTGGGGAGATGGCTCAAAGGTTAGAGGCTCACAAACAAGTTCAAATTCCATATAAAATTTCCGGTTGTTATGGTGGTGGTCTGTAATTGTGGCCCTGTGAAGCAGAGCCTGGGAAACCCCAGAGCAAAGCAATAAGGAGGTAAAGCAATCCAGGGTGATTCCCAAAGTCACCCCAGGGACATTACTTAAGCACCCTTTGGTATGCGCATGCAGCGTGCATGTACACTTTCATGCACATGCCCCCCAAAAAGATGCCCGGGGTGGAACAGGTAGCAGGAGTCTAGGACTTTGCAGCCAGCCTGGGTGGCATAGGTTGGACCCCCCCATGTCTTCAGAAACAAACCTGGGAGTCCCAGGCGCAAATGACTCACGTGGATGGAGACGGATGTGCTGGGGCTGAGATTCCTTCCTGTGTGTTGGTTGCTAAGTCGTGTATCCTCCAGCCTTCGCCGAGTACATCCTCATGGAGCCCAGTCCCGACTACGCGCCCATATTTGGGCTAATGCAGGAGAAGATCTACATCAGCAAGATTGTGGTGGAATTCCTGCAGGGCAACCCCCACGCCACCTACGAAGACCTCATCAACAAGATTGAGGTGAGTGCCAAGGGGCCGGCGACAGGGCTCTGAGGGTTGGGTCCGGGGTCTGCTCCCCAACCTAGTGGCCTGAGTTTGATTCCTATTAGAAGGACCCTGGGGTATAGGGTGCTCACACACGTGGACATGGCCAGAAAAGGCAGGTCCAAAATGGTCTCCACGCTGAGACAGGGGTCAGGCATTCAAGTCTGGCCGTGTATGACAGGCCAGCCTGAGACCCTATGGGGTGAGTATAGGGAAACATCCAGGTCATGTCAAGAATCAGCAGAAGTAGGACCAGTGGAAGAGTTGCCTTAAGGTGGTGGTGCTCAGAGGTAGAGCCCCTGCATAGCATCCTCGAGGAAGGGTTGGGGAGGGTCTTAGTCGTCCAGTCGTGGCTTAAACCTGTGTGAGGCCTGGTTTCCTTCGCTGGCATCTGATCCTTCTGGCTTTTCTTCTCAAAGACCACTGTCCCTCCAGCTGCCATCAATCTGAATGGCTTCACAGAGGACTCTCTGCTCCGCCATGCCCAGTTTGTGGTGGGTCAGGTAGAGAGCTACGACCACGCCAAGGACAGTGACGAACAGCCCATCTTCCTGACGCCCTGCATGAGGGACCTGATCAAGCTGGCCGGCGTCACCCTGGGCCAGAGGTGAGGATGTGGCAGGATCCCAACTGCAGGCCCTGGGCCAAGGGGGCGCTTGGCTGGGTTGGGGTCCCCTGAGATATGATGGTGGTGCCCCCCCAGGCGAGCTGCGAGACGTCAGACCATGAGGCACCCGACCAAGGACAAAGACAAGGGGCCCACCAAAGCTACCACCACCAAGCTGGTCTACCAGATCTTCGACACCTTCTTCGCCGAGCAGATAGAGAAGGATGAGAGAGACAAGGAGAACGCGTTCAAACGGCGCCGCTGTGGCGTCTGCCAGGTGAGCCATGGGGCTCTGCCGCTCAGGCTGCTGCACAGGCATGTTGGTGTGCTGGGATCCCTCTGCCGCCCCCCATGGATGCTGAAGGAGGAGAGGTTGATCACAGAACCAGGATTGTGACCCTTAAAGAAACGTCGCCACGACATGGTGGTGTCCTTGAGCCTCAGGTCAGGGGCTGCAGGGAGACATGGCCTATGTACTTGGGGTACTCCTGAGGGACCCCTCCATGCCGGCCTTCCAAGGCTGTGACGTCACCTCGACTGATCTTTCTTCCTCCAAAAAGATGTTTCTTCCTTTCAATTACCAGTCAGCCCTGTGTGTGGTGGGGATTCCCATCTTTGAGGTTCACCTGCCTCACATTTAAACCATGTTGGAGCTCAGCATGATGGAGATGCACCTGTGTGAGGCCCCTGGGAGGGGGAGGTGTCAGGAGCAGTCTCAGGTCATCCTCAGCTGGTGGCCAGCCTGGGATACAGGAGACCCTGTGTCAAGGAAAGAAAAGAAATGGGTTTTACCTTTATGGAGAATCTGTCCTTCTTTCTGGCCAGTCTCCTCCCTCCTTCTGTCACATAGAGGCAAATGCCCTTGATGCTGACCTGAAATCCCACTTTCCTAGCTGCATCCCCATGGGATGCTTGGTACCCCCATCCCACATACACACAGTGTCTTCACTTCTGCCCTGCCAAAGGGCAGGGGTGATGGACAGCACATCTGTCCCTGGTCGTGGGATGCTCATGTGGCCTGGTGGTGTTTGGCAGGTGTGCCAGCAGCCGGAATGTGGCAAATGCAGGGCTTGCAAGGACATGGTGAAGTTTGGAGGCACTGGCCGGAGCAAGCAGGCTTGCCTGGAGCGGAGGTGGGCGGGGCCAGAAGAGGGGTGGGCGGGCCCAGGAGCGGGGTGGCTGGGGCCATCTGGGTCCCTGCTGGGCATTGGGCAGGATGCTCCCAGTGGATCCCTTGTCCTCATCTGGGTCCGATGTTCTCATCGAGGTTGTCCTCGGATCTTAAGTCACTGTGGGGGGCTGAGCACCCAGCGCCAGGCTGCAGGGCACAGGGCTTTGTGACTCAGCCTTCTGAGCATCTGGCTTCCTCCTGACCTTAGGTGCCCCAACTTGGCCATGAAGGAGGCAGACGATGACGAGGATGGGGACGATGATATCCCTGAGGTTCCTTCACCCAAGAAAATGCACCAAGGCAAGAAGAAGAAGCAGAACAAAGACCGCATTTCGTGGGTTGGGGGAGCCGTGAAGGTGAGTGGCGCTGAGGTTTCGGGCCCCCTGCCTCTAAACCCTAGAACTGAGACACTGGGCATTCACCTCAGGATGGGAGACCAGGCCTGGCCAGTCAGCAGACCTAGGAGCCTTGGGGGCCCTGTGACCCCTAGATGTGTGTCTAGTACAATTTTTTCCTTTTGTTCCTGCTTGGTTTCTGAGAGGGCAGCAGCACCACACCCTCGGCCCCTCCCTGGTGGCCCCCCTCCAGCCCTGAGCTCTGATATTTCTGATCCCCAGGTCTTCCCAGCTGACAGGGGCCCCCTCTATGGGCCAAGCAGGCCTCTAACTTCCTGGTCCCCCCCCCAGCTGCAGTGGGTCAGTCAGGACGCTAGCTTTTTTAGTCATGTGGGGGTTTTGTATTAGGAGGTTTTCGTGTGTCCACAGTGTTTCATTGTGTAGCCCAGGCTGGCCTGCAGCCGGCCCCTCCCCCTCTCTCAGCCTTCTACAGACTGGGGCTCAAGGCATGTACCACCCCCCCAACAACTGTTGATGCTCATCCCCGTGTTTGGGGGGGGCATGTGCACACCTGTGTACCAGGGTGCAAGGATGGAGGTCAAGGACACTCTTAGAAGTTTATTCAATGTCTTCCATGTGGACATGTGGGGGATCAAACTCTGGTCTTCAGGTTTGGAACAAGCCCCTGCTGCGCCATCTTGCTGGCCCATAAATTGTATTTTTAGTCTTTTTCGAGGGGTGCTGGGAAGGTCACCTGTCCATTTTGTCACAGAGAATCACCTAGGGCCGTGCACCCTGAGGCGTGGGGAACCTTGCCGTGATCACCAGCGCTTTCTTACAGAGTGACGGCAAGAAGATATTCTACCAGAAAGTGTGCATCGACGAGGAGATGCTGGAGATTGGGGACTGCGTCTCTGTCATTCCGGACGATTCCTCCAAACCTTTGTATCTAGCAAGGTGCGCCCCTCACCCCCCAGTTCATTCAGCCACTCCCCCGAACACGCAGAGACCCCTTCTGTCAGAATGAAATCAGGATCAAGACCAGGAAGATGGCTCGGGAATTAAAACTTTGTCCTCCAAACAAGGTCTGAGTTCGAATCTCCAGATCACAATGCTACGTAGAAGGTGTTTAGATCCTAACCCTGGCAGGCAAGCACGGGAAGCCCCAGTAAAAGCCATACAGGGTGATCCTGACGTTACCCGTGGGCTGCCACAGGGATACACTCAGGTCCTGTGTAAACAAGTGAAAAAAACAGAATGAAGCCCCTGTGTTCTTGGGGGACAGGTAAAGTTGATTCCACCTGTGACTTCAAATCTTTCTGGCATCTTAGAGTCACGGCGCTGTGGGAGGACAGCAACGGGCAGATGTTTCACGCTCACTGGTTCTGTGCTGGGACGGACACGGTCCTCGGGGCCACCTCTGACCCCTTGGAGCTGTTCCTGGTGGATGAATGCGAGGACATGCAGCTGTCCTACATCCACAGCAAGGTGAGGGTGCTGTACAAGGCACCCTCCGACAACTGGGCCATGGAGGTGAGCGCCCCGTGACTCCCGTGCCCCGTGACCCTGGTGCCTCACTTCCTCTGGTGTCTCATTCCTGCTCCCCCCAAAGTCATGTCCCCCCACTCCTTCCTCTCCACTCCCCCTGCTCCTGGCTGGGGAGTGCTGAGCTGGGGTGACCCCCGCCCCTTGCAGGGAGGTCAGGACCCGGAGCCCATGCTGGCAGCCAAGGTGGATGATGGGAAGACTTACTTTTACCAGCTGTGGTACGATCAGGACTATGCCAGGTTTGAGTGCCCACCAAAGATACAGGCCACAGAGGACAATAAATACAAGTGAGTGTCCATCAGGGGCTCTGGGACCCTTGACGTGACCCTGGCCTCTCTTGGCGCACCTGGGGAAAAGTTGACTTCCTCCCCAGGTGTCTTGGCTAGCCAAGCCAACTTGGCGTCCTGTGGGGGGTTTATGTGCAAGGGGAGGGGATGGGAGACGGCTTAGGGGTTAAAGCCTTTGTCTCATAAATAAGACCATAGCTGTGATCCCAGATCCCATGGAAATAAGGGGTAAATTGTACCTCTGGCCTTAGAAGGTGGACTCTGGGAAACCCTACAGCAAAGCAAATGAGGAAGTAGAAGCAATGCAGGATGATTGCCAATGTCAGCCCTGGGCCTACACACACAAACATACACACACACACACACACACACACACAGAGATAAGTGTGGACAGCCAGGGTCATCTTGGGGGCACTGGGCTGTACTGTGCCCTTGTCCCTTGGTACTTCTGTGCGTCCTGACACTTGTGCCTCACAGACACCCTCAGAGTGTGGATACAGGATGCTCTCCCCCGCCCCATGATACCCGAGTCAGGGCTGTGTTTGTGCCCCTTGGCTGCCGCAGGTTCTGTGTGAGCTGTGCCCGGCTGGGCGAATTGAGGCAGAAAGAGATGCCGCGGGTTCTGGAGCCATTGGAAGAGGTGGATGGTCACTTCTTCTACAATTTGGCCACCAAGGATGGTGTTGTCTACCGGCTGGGAGATGGGGTCTACCTGCCGCCAGAGGCCTTCTCCTTCAAGTAAGTACCCCACACTCCCCACGGGGCTCTGTGAGGCCCGCCCACCCCGCATGAGCTTCTGACCAACAGATTAGGGGCTCCAGTCCCATCGCAGAACTGTGTGCAGCTCTCCATTACTGTAAGAAAACATGCGCTATCTCAGAGGTTAAGCCTCTGCCTTGCAGGCGGAAGGTCCTGAGTTCGGATCCCGGATCCCACGTATAGACGCCAGACGGAAGCGGGGGCGGCCTGTGCTTCTGGTCCTGGTAGAGCGGAGCCTGTGAATCCCGGGGCAGAGTAAACAAGGAGGAGGTGGAGGCGTCCATGGTGGTTCCCGAATTCGCCCGTGGTTCTACACACACATACATACACACACGCGCACACACATACACACGTGCACACACGCACAATTGAATAAAAATGAATAAAAAAAAAGAAAATATGCGCCACAGTTGCCTCAGGAAGGGGAAAAGATTGGATGCTGCTGTTTTGGAAGTTCTGGTCCAAGTCCATGAAAGATTCCGCCGAAAGCAGCTGGCAGGGGGAGGGGGAGGAAGCTGAGAGGGTTGAGGTCTTCATGTCTCAGGTGGGGAAGGGACACTTGGGACATATCATCCAAGTCAAGCTTAGAGTCTTCAGGAAAAACTGGACAACGGGAGTCATCGATGGGGATCACCTGTAAATACCTCTTTGCTGACCACATCGACCCTTTTCTGGGAGCAAAATTAGTTACTGGTCTCCCACATTCCACCTGCTCTGAAGAACCAGGACAGGGGATCGAACTCAGGTGTCCAGGCTGAAGTCGCAGTCGCCTTCACCTCCTGAGCCCTCTTGCTGACCCCTGGACTCCTCGATGGAGTGCTCAGGGATGTCTGTCGTGTTCTCCCACAGCATCAAACTGTCCACCCCCATGAAGCGGCCGAAGAAGGAGCCCGTGGATGAGGACCTGTACCCAGAGCACTACCGCAAGTACTCGGACTACATTAAAGGTAGCAACCTGGACGCGCCCGAACCTTACCGCATCGGCCGCATCAAAGAGATATTCTGCAGCAAGAAAAGTAATGGCAGGCCCAATGAGGCCGACATCAAGATCCGTCTCAACAAGTTCTACAGGTGTGTGGACGCCCTCGCCTTCCTCAAGGTTCCTGCTGTCATGATAGTTAATGCTTGGTAGATGGGTGGAGGTGTCTGTCTTTCTGGCCTTCCTAAGTTAGCTCTGGGGACATCGGCACTTCCCCCGTTATAGAAGCTTCTTCCAGGCCCTGTATTCAAACTTTCGGGGCTAGGGTGAAGTATGCCCATGCAGCGTTGGGGGCTCACATCCCAGCTTGTGGGAACCTGAGGCCGTGGGCTGTGTGATCAGAGTGGTGGGGTGAGACCCTGAGGGCTCAGACCCTCCTGTGCAGGAGCCCCACAGATCCCTGACGGGGTCCCATCCCTCCCTCTCTGTGCCCTCTTTGCTGATCTTGGTGTCTCCCCCTATTGCTCAGCTGCTCAGCTACACTTGTCTTGGCTGGGCCTGATGTGGCAACAGCCAGGACCCAAGGCATGATAGGGTTGGGGTGGTCCCCATTTTCTCTTTCACTCTGCATCTGGAGCTGCAGGCTGTTGGCGCAATAGTTACATGAACTTGGCCATGTTGCTGTGTCGTCCCCCCCACCAGGCTTTTCTGACGTCCCTGTGATGTTCATTCCGTGGTGATGAGGGCTGGCGGTGCAGCTTCACTGGCAGGATACCCCCCATGTGCCTGGGAACTGGGGTTCACACAGCGTCCCACTGGGCATGGTGTGTCCATGGGTGGTCCAGGCACAGGGAGCAAGAGCGGGGGTGGGAGTGGGGGCTATGGAGATGACCTGCCCACAAAATAGAGACAGAGGGAGAAGGAAAGATGGAGAGAAAGACATGGGGGGTGGGGGCACTGAGACAGGAGGGAGGCAGGTAGCGGGGCTCTGACTGGGTCTGTGAGGCTCAGAAGCTCCAGAAGGTTTTTATGAAAGCGACTGTCTGTTGAGGAACGTGGGGTGCAGGGCGGGTGAGGACCAAGCAGTTCCCAGGTGGGCGTCTGGGAACTTTCATCCTGACTTAGGAGTTTGGACCAAGTAAGGGGGACAGTCACCATCAGACTGATAGAAGTGGGGTCTTTGCTCCAGTGTTGGCCAAGTACCCCCTTGAGAACACAAGGTCACTGCAGGTGGAGCAGCCATGATCCAGAATGCTCTGCATCTGGAGGTTGTTGCTCTGTGTGTGTGTGTGTGTGTGTGTGTGTGAGAGAGAGAGAGAGAGAGAGAGAGAGAGAGAGAAAGAGAGGACACCATGTGTCCTGTGGAGGACCAGCAGGATTTTGGGGATCATCCTGGATAGCTTTTACCTCCTTGCTTTGCTCTGGGGTCTCCCAGAGCTGGAAGTGCGGCTGCCACTGATTTTGCCTGGGGCTTTCGCCTGAGATCTGGGATCTGAATTTGGGTCCCTCTGCTTGTGACGAGATAGAGGCTGAACCTTTGGGCCATCTTTCCAGCCCCAACTTGGGGGTTTTGAGAGGCTGCAGGGGAAGCGTCATTGGCTGGTCACTGCTGAAATGGGTGCTGAGACTATTGTGTGTGTGTGTGTGCGCGTGTGCGTGTATGTGTAAAATGAAGGGTTCCTCCTGCCTGGCACTTGCTCTGTTATGTCCCAGAACATTGGGAATCCTTGGAGCCCCAGGTTTCTTGTTGCTGCTCGCTGTATAGCTGAGGCAGGCCCCAAACTGACAATTCCTCTGCCTTGACTTCGAGTGTGGGGAGTGGACATGCCCGGCTGTGGGGTTGAGGGGCGTTCTGACTCATGACTTACTGGGTGGTGGAGCGTCCCTCAATGGTGTCCCCCACTGTAGGCCGGAGAACACCCACAAGTCCATCACCGCGAGCTACCATGTGGACATTAACTTGCTATACTGGAGTGACGAGGAGGCCGTGGTGGACTTCAAGGCCGTGCAGGGCCGGTGCATCGTGGAGTACGGCGAGGACCTGACCCTGGGCCTCCAGGACTACTCCAGTGGGGGCCCCGACCGTTTCTACTTTCTCGAGGTGGGGCTGGGGTGGTGGAGAAGAGGGGCGGGACTGATGCAGCAGCTGAGGGCTGGGGTGGGGCTCAGACACTGCCCATGCTTTGCACACAGGTTATCTCACTGATGGAAGGCTGTTTTACTTAACTTTTTATTTATTTATTTATTTTTTATTCAATTTTGTGTGTGCCGCAGGTGCATATGTATGTGTTTGTGTGTGTGTGTGTGTGTGTGTGTGTGTGTGTGTGTGTGTGTGTGTGTATGTGTGTGTGTGTAGAACCACAGATGAATTCGGGAACCACCATGGATGCCTCCACTTCCTCCTTGTTTACTCTGCCCCGGGATTCACAGGCTCTGACCTACCAGTACCAGAAACGCAGGCCGCCCCTGTTCCTGCCTGGTGTCTATACGTGGGATCTGGGATCTGAACTCAGGACCTTCTGCCTGCAAGGCAGAGGCTTATCCCCTGAGCCACCTCTCCAGCCCTTACTTAACTTTTTTATATCTTATTTATTTTGTGTGTGTGTGAGAGAGAGAGAGAGCATTGTGTGTCGTTGTGGAGGACCTAGGGTGACTTCAGGAATTATCCTGGATTGTTTCCACCTCCATCTTCCTTCACTCTGGGTTGTCCCAGGCTCTGCCCACCAGGGCAAGATACTGCCCTTTCTGCCTGGCATTTTTACACGGGGTCTGGGAGCCAAACTTGGGACCTTCTGTTTGGGAGGCATAGTCTTTACCCCTGAACCATCTTTCCAGCCCAAGGGCTGTTGGTTTTTAGAAGGGTGTGATCTGGGCTCAGTGGGCAGAGTGCTCTCCTGGCATAAAACTCTGGATTGTATCCCCAGCACTGCAGAAACTGGTGGAGTGGTGCATGCCTATCACCCTAGTACTGAAGATCAGGTGTTCTCAAGGAGCAGGTAGTGGGCCCCTCCAAACATATTCCTTGTCTTCCTGATGGGGTGCAGTGTACTAAAAGCTTTCTAAGTTCTCACACATGTCTTTGGCAGCCAACTTTCAAGGGTTAATTAAGAAAAGTCGAAAGGACTGGGGAGACACCTCAGGGGTTAAGCCCTTTGCCTAGCGAGCAAAAGGATCTAAGTACAGATCCCCAGATCCCATTTAAAAATGCCGGGCGGCAATGTTGGCCTTCAGCCAGGGTGCCCCGCGTCCAGGCCCTGATGGGCAGGCAGGCGGCCCCATCTCTTTGGACTCTTTCCCGTGTCACGTGATCTTGAGACCTTGTGGATCTGTGTGTTCGTGTCCCCAGGTCCCCAGCACAGCCCCACATTGTGCCTTTCTTTAGCGTGTACCCTCGGGGTACTTAAGGTGCCAGGAGGCCTATGTGCCAGAGACAAGAACTTGCTGGTACAGCAGCTTTGGAGACAGGATCTCCCTAGCCTGGGGCCTCAAGCCTGAGATCGTGGTGCCTCGGCTTCGGGGTGCTCGGATTTCAGCATCCAGCCCAGCTAGTTGGGGATCCCATGCATGTCTCCCACACAGACGTGTATGCTTCTGTCTGCACAGGCCTACAACGCCAAGACCAAGACCTTCGAAGATCCACCGAACCATGCGCGCAGCTCCCGGAACAAAGGGAAAGGAAAGGGAAAAGGTGGGTTCCACTTGCCCCGCATGGGTGATGAGTTCACAGCATCGATTTGTGTATGTGCGTGGGACATGTGCGTGCGCGGGACGTGTGCGTGCGCGGGACGTGTGTGTGCGCCTTGTGGGATGCGTGTGCGTGTGTAAACCTGGAGTGGCTTTTCTGGTCACGTTGCACTCGCTATGAAGGCTGAGTATCATTGGGTAGCTAGGCTAGCCAGCCAGCGTGTCCAGGGACCCCCTGTTGCTGTCTGCCAGGTGACCTCTACGTCTGCCTGACTGGGTTCTGGGATCTGAACTCTGCACCTCGTACATCTTACGTGCTGAGTTGCTCTCTTCCAACCCCACCTTGAACCTCTGTGTGCTTTGTATGTGTGTGTGTGTGTGTCAGAGGGCACTGTATGTCCCTGTGGAGAACCAAGAGTAACTTTGGAAATCATCCTGAATGACTTCTACCTCCTCCTTGATTTGCTCTGGAGTTTTCCAGGCTCTGCTCCCCCACCCTGCATCCCACCCCCCATCCCCCACCCGCCACCCCACCCCCCCATCAGAAGTACAGGCCTCCTTATCCACCTGCTGTTATTATGTGGGGTTTGAACTCGGATTCTTTTGCTTATGAGGCAAAGGCCTTAACCCCTGAGCCGTCTTTGCTGTCCCAAAATGGTATCTTTAAAAAAAAGATAGATAGATCCAGGGGACTGGATTTGACTGGCGGGCTGTCTCCCAGGGAGAGGCAGGACAGAACCTCAGGTCTCTGAGTCCATTAAGCCCAAGTCGCCGACCATCACTGTGCCCAAGCTGCGGACTCTGGATGTGTTCTCTGGCTGCGGGGGGCTGTCAGAAGGGTTCCACCAGGCAGGTAAGGCCGGCCCGCACATGCTGTCTCTCTCCTTCCCCCATCAGGGCTTGGTCACCCCCAGGGAACCCATGACCAGGGAGCCCTTGAAGCAGTCTCTGGCCAGATCCTAGGCCTGACAGCCTGGCCCTCTGGGGAACCCTGGCCCACCCCCCACTGCCACACCCCATGTCCCCAGGCATCTCAGAGACGCTGTGGGCCATCGAGATGTGGGAGCCCGCCGCCCAGGCATTCCGGCTGAACAACCCGGATTCCACGGTGTTCACCGAGGACTGCAACGTGCTGCTCAAGCTGGTGATGGCAGGAGAGCTGGCCAACTCTCGGGGCCAGCGGCTGCCTCAGAAGGGCGACGTGGAGCTGCTGTGTGGCGGGCCGCCCTGCCAAGGCTTCAGTGGCATGAACCGCTTCAACTCCCGCACCTACTCCAAGTTCAAGAATTCCCTGGTAGTCTCCTTCCTCAGGTGAGGTGCGCCCCCTCTCTTCTTGTGGCCTGCCCCCTGGGCAGGGCAGGCAGGTGCAGAGACGGTAGCCCCAGAACTGGGCACATCCGTGAGGGAGCCCTCTGGAGAACCTTGCCCCACCCCATGGCCCGGCATGCCCTTATTTGTCTGCCAGGAGGGAGAACTGGGGACTTAAGGGGTTACAGGTTCCTGCGGAGGGGGATGTCCCTTTTTTCTCCCATTGGATGGTGTGTGTGTGTGTGTGTGTGTGTGTGTTAGTTAGGGTTCTCTAGAGTCATGGAATTCACAGAATGAATAATATATATATATATATAATATATAAAAATGTATTGAGTTGGCTTACAGATATGGCCGGGGTAGTCCAGCGAAGGCTGCCAGTAGCTGAGGTAGTCCAATGATAGCTGCCAGTAGCCAAGGTAGTTCCAGTGGGTGCTCAGTTCGGTAGTCAAGTGTGTGATGGGTGAAAGCTGGAGAACTCCTAGAGTCTTAGTCTAGTCGAAGGCTAGAAGGTCGAAGAAACTAGGTGGCCAGAAGGAAGAACAATTCCTAGCACAGTTGCAAGAAGACTTCTGTACTTCTTGGTGGCTCCTTTTTATATGATGCAGTATTGGGAGAATCCTTTGAGAGCTTTGGAGTTCTGATAGGATCTAGGGCGCGTACAATCCTTTCAACTAGTCTCAGTTGATCGTTTCAGAGGTGGTCTCAGCCCAGCTTAGTTAATACCAGGTGTGTCAAGTTGACACCCAAGCTTAACTATCACACTGTGTGTGTGTGTGTGTAAGCTCGACCATTAGTGGGTAAGTGTGGCGTCTCAAGGGTGATGGGAATCATTCTTGATTACTTTCCACGTTATTGGCTAATTAAATCCTTGGCTAATGAAGCCCCAAGTGGCACCTATGGAACTAGACAGCTCACTCTGGGGACTGCCAAACTCTGCCTTCTAGGCTGGCGTTCAGGGAGCTGCCATACTCACCTACCACTTTTCACACGGATCTGGGGCTTCGATCTTGTTCTCTCTGCCCAGGACTTTTTTTAACTTTACTTCTCGCGTCACATACTGTGGCATGTGTGGAGGTCAGGGGACAGCTTCAAGGTGTTGGTTTTGTGCTGCTACCATGTGGGTCCCGGGGATGGAATTCGGGTCATCAGGCGTGCTGGGCAAGCGCCTTCACTCGCTATGCCCTTCCCCCGCAGCTACTGTGACTACTACCGGCCCCGGTTTTTCCTGCTGGAGAATGTCAGGAACTTCGTGTCCTTCAAGCGCTCCATGGTGTTGAAGCTCACGCTGCGCTGCCTTGTGCGCATGGGTTACCAGTGCACCTTTGGGGTGCTCCAGGTGGGTGCTGATGGGCACGTGGGCGGGGGACAGAAATGCTCACTGGCTCTGGCCCTGGGCCCAGCCTTCCAGGCTGAGGTTGCTTGGGCTGCTGTGGACAGCAGGTCAGGGTGGGTGTCTGCCAGCCGCTGAGAGTGGGCGGACCCTGTGTCCACCAGCACGACTCAGAGGAAGAGCAGGGGATGGCTGTGGGGGTAGGGCTGGAGTTCCCATTCCCAGAGGTCCTGGAAATGCCAGGTGGGGGCAATGGCTGAGTATCATCTCAGTGCCCCCAAAATTAGCGGGCTCGTGAGACGAGCATGACCTGAAAGGTCTGGATTCAGGTGAGACATCCCTCTCACCTCTCGCAATACATAAGGTGGAGGTAGTTGGCATCAACCCTTGGCCAACACAGACACCATGCAAGTGTGCACCTATGCACCAAGAAAGTGTAGGGGGGCCAGTGAAGTAGCTGAGTGGATGAGGTGTGTGCACACAAATGTGGCAGCCTGAGTTCAATTCCTGGAAGCCCAAGTGGAGGAAGCAGAGCTGTCCTTTGCTTTTTGCATAGCGCCGTGGCCTCTTCCTTCTCCCCCCAATAAACAAACAAAACCGTTTGAAAGAAAGAACCAGCCCCAGGCAGTCGGGTGCACTAGCCTGTCGCTCCAGCACTGGGGGAGGCCAAGGTCAAAGATCCCAAGTTCAAGACTGGTCCCGGCCACATCAGATCTTGACAACCCCCACCCAAAAAAAGTAAAACAAAATGGTGAAATGGACAAAAGGGCAGTAAGGGAGCTAAGACAGAAGACCCCAAGTGTGGACCGAACCCTCAGATCCTGTGTGGGGAGTCACTGGTGCTGGGGCCTCTGAGGACTCTGCCGTGGGGGGGGTCTTACCTGCCCTCCAGCTGTACTGGTTGCTGGATGTCTTGCTGACCCCTACATCCCCCTCTCATGCGCAGGCTGGACAGTATGGTGTGGCGCAGACGCGGAGACGGGCTATCATCCTGGCTGCAGCCCCTGGGGAGAAGCTGCCCCTGTTCCCGGAGCCTTTGCACGTGTTTGCGCCGCGTGCTTGTCAGCTCAGCGTCGTTGTGGACGACAAGAAGTTCGTCAGCAACATCACCAGGTAGGATCTCAGCCTTGAGTGTGTGTGTGTGTGTGTGTGTGTGTGGTGTGTGTGTGTGTATGCGTGTGTGCACACAGGTCACGGTAGATCTCAAGATCGGGGGCCACACAATTCACTAGCTGCCCCGTCTCCCTCAGACCTTTGAGGTCACTGTGCTGCAGGGAGTGGCTGATCTAGCAGTAGCAGGTGTCCCTGAGTGGCCTCCCCTTTTTCCTCCCCCCATAGACTGAGCTCCAGCCCGTTCCGTACCATCACGGTGCGTGACACTATGTCTGACCTCCCCGAGATCCGCAACGGGGCCTCGGCATCTGAGATCTCCTACAATGGGGAGCCTCAGTCCTGGTTCCAGAGGCAGCTGCGGGGCTCCCACTACCAGCCCATTCTCAGGGACCACATCTGCAAGGTAACTGCTCCCCGGCCTTGGCTGCCCCCAGGACTCCATGGCCTTCCTTCGGCACCCACCCTAACTGCTCTCAGCCAGCTTTGTCTCTTCCAGGCCTGAGATCTCAGAAGCATCCATCAGTTTCTGGGGTTCCATCCTGCCGCTCTATCTTCCCCATCTCTATAGACATTCCTGTCTGGGCCACCCATCTGCATCAGTCTGCCCCCCCATGTCTGCCCCTGAGCTGAGCAGGGTTTTCTGGTTCTGGTCACTGTGACATCTGGGGGTCCCTCTGCTATTCCCCCAGGATATGAGCCCACTGGTGGCCGCCCGCATGCGGCACATCCCCCTGGTCCCGGGCTCGGACTGGCGCGATTTGCCCAACATCGAGGTGCCACTGTCAGATGGCACGCTGGCCAAGAAGCTGCGCTACACCTTCCATGATAAGAAGAATGGCCGCAGCAGCTCTGGCGCCCTGCGTGGGGTCTGCTCCTGCGTGGATGGTGGGTGCCGGTCCTGGAGTCCCCCAGGACCCTCAGCCAGAGTGTGACGTCCAGCTGCTGTGCCTGCAGGGTGGGGTCCCTGCCGACTCTGGCTCTTGTCAGGGGGTCCACAGCCCGGTCTGTCTATCTGTCTCCTGCAGCCGGCAAAGCCTGTGATCCCACTGCGCGGCAGTTCAACACTCTCATCCCCTGGTGCCTGCCCCACACCGGGAACCGCCACAACCACTGGGCGGGTCTGTACGGCCGCCTGGAGTGGGACGGCTTCTTCAGCACCACGGTCACCAACCCCGAGCCCATGGGCAAGCAGGTCAGCAGGCCTCACCTGCCCTGCCCAAGCTGCATCCCTCCCTCTGCCCTCCCCCCTCGCTCACCTGCCTGTCACCTGCCCTCAGGGCCGCGTGCTGCACCCGGAGCAACACCGAGTGGTCAGCGTTCGGGAGTGTGCCCGCTCCCAGGGCTTCCCCGACACCTACCGGCTTTTCGGCAACATCCTGGACCGGCACAGGCAGGTCCGTACTGGCCACCTGGGCCTTGACTCCTTGGGGGTTCCTTTCTCCATGGCAGGGCACATACAAAGGCCTGCAAAGGACCCATGCAGGGTCAGAAGTCTCCTCCCTTCTGTTTGAAGGGTCTGTTTGGTTTGTATTGCTGTTGAAAGGAGGTGACTCAGTGGTTAACATTTGCCTTGATGGGGCTGGAGAGGTGGCTCAGTGGTTAAGCCTCTGCCTTGAAGGCGGAAGGTCCTGAGTTCGAATCCTAGACCCCATGTATAGACACCAAGTGGAAGTGGGGGCAGCCTGCATTTCTGGTTCTGGTAGGGCAGAGCCTGTGAATTCCGGGGCAGAGTAAACAAGGAGGAGGTCCATGGTGGTTCCCGAATTTGCCTGTGGTTCTACACATACACACACACACACACAATTGAATAAATAATAAAAAAAAAATTAAAAAAAAAAAAACATTTGCCTTGCAAGCAAAGAGGCCCGAGTTCCAATCCTCATAAGTCATATAAAAAAATGCCAGATCAGTGCTGGAGAGATGGGCTCAAGGGTTAAAACTGTGCCTCACCAAGCAGAAGGTCCTGAGTTCAGATCCCAGGTCCCATGCAGAAATGGTGGTGGCCTGCACTTCGGGCCCTGGTCGGCGGAACCTGTGAAATCCCAGGGCGAAGCAAAGAGAAGGTAGAAGCAATCCAGAATGATTCCTGAAGTCACCCTTGGTCCTCCACAGGGACACATAGTGCCCTCTGATACATACACACACACACACAGAAACACACACTAAATGAATGAATAAATAAAGGCACAAAATGCCAGGTTGATTCTGGTAACCACCTATCATTCCAGCCCTGGAAGGGGGAATCTGGGGACCCCCAGAACACACTGTTTGGCATACTAGCCCTGGTGGCTGCTCTGGATTTCATGAGAGACCCAGGCTCACAACAGTAGTGTAGAAAAATGGAGGATGATTCCTGTCGTCAACTTCAGATTTCCACAGGTGCGCATGCGCGTGCACACACACACACACGCCCAGCTGTGCATCCTGAACTCCAGACCCAAGCTCAGAGGTGTAGCCAGTGCCTCTGCGCCTCCCTCTCTCCTGAGCTTCCTGAGGCTTGTTCGTGATGGGGTGGAGGCGTCAGGGTTCTGCTGGGGTGAGGATCTCCAGAACAGACCAGGACCCCCTGCTCTGCCCTGTTCTGAGCTGAGCCCCTGGCCAGCTTGATGCCAATCTATGCCCCCCACAGGTGGGCAACGCCGTGCCGCCTCCGCTGGCCAAAGCCATCGGTTTGGAGATCAAGGTCTGCATGTTGGCCAAAGCTCAGGAGAGTGGCTCAGGTAGGCGGGACTGATGGGGGCATAGGGAGGCATCCAGCAGCAGGTCTGCAAAGTGCCCTTTCTTAGGGGGAACTGGGGGCAGCTCTAGGCTGGGGCCAGGGTGTGCTCACTGCTGAGAGGACACCAAGCCAGGCAGGTACCATCTCTCAGGTGCTTCCCAAGGCAGCTGGGTGTGGAAACTTGTAGAAAGATCACTCCCTCCAAGGGCTACTAATGTGGGCTATTACTTCCCAAGCTTCCTTCCATTTGCCTCTCTCCCACAGTGATTTCTGCTTTCTCCTCCCCTCAGTGAAAGTAAAGGAGGAGCCTGGCAGCCAGGACTAGCCCCGCTCACGCCACCCCGGGGTCCAGCGCCCGGAGTCCCCACTTGTGCCCACGTCGCCATGTTTTTAACCTGTCAGTTCAAATGTGTATCATCCAGTACCTGCGTGTGGGCACGCACAGCTCCTCCTAGGTTTGTGCATGACCTGGCTGTGTGGTTCTTAGTGCATTTTCTGGATTTAAAATTTTTTTCATGATGTGTTGTATCAAATCTGCCACTTCTGAGTGGACGTGAAGACTTTATGTAGTTTTTATATGTTGTAATATTTCAAATAAATCTCTCCTATAAAGCACTCTGGGTGATTGACATGGGCTGTGGGCTGCACCTTGGCCAAGGAAGAAAGGGGTCCCCTGGAGTTCCCTGCATGTTCAGTAGTGGGATAATGTCTGTCACTCAATTCTGGAACTTTCTGGGTATTCTTCCCAGAATGCTGCTTAAGGCAACAGTCCAGCTGGTCTCCACCTCTGAGAGGGTCGCCAGTCACTAGGGATTTAACCCACACTTCAGCGGCTGCAAAGTCCCCAATGTCTGAGCCCCAGGATCTGCACACAGGATTCAAGGCCAGTGAGTCCTCGTGCTGGGTGATGGCCTGTAGCTCATCCTTAGCTGGCTCCGAGAACTGTCCAGAAGAGATTCCTGCCTCACGGAGTATCAATACTTGCAAAATGGTAACTGATAATGGGGTCCAGCAACATGGCTCTTCTAGATGGCTCTAAGAGTAAAAGGACTTGCCAGCAAACCTGGTGACCTGGGTTCGATCCCTGGAACCCACATAGTGAAAGACAAGAACTAACTTCCAAAAGTTACCCCCTGACCTGTGACATGTGTTCTCTCTCAAAAGCAAAAATACACATACACATTACATAATATAAACATAAGTGTTGCATATGTGTGTATCAGAGGGAACCCAAGGGTGACTTCAGGAATCACCCTGGATTGCTTCTATCTTCTTGCTTTGCTCTGGAGTTTCCCAAGCTTGCTTTCCATAGGGGAAAAAAAAAAAAAAAAAAAGCAGACTGACCCCATTTCTGCCTGACATTTTTATGTGGGACCTGGGATCCGAACTCAGGACTTTCTGCTTGTGAAGCCTCAGCCTTGTGGTGACCCTCCTGTCCCTTCCCCCAGCTGCTGGGATGACTAACACATCCTGACATGCCTGGCAGTGATTCTGTGGTTTTGATACAGGGCCTCAAACCAAAGTTGCCTTGGGCCATCCTGGGACTCCCCAAATGTTTCCAGGTGTGTCACTGCGAGGATGTGTTTCGGGAAGTGAAGGGGGGGCTTTGCCATTGTGTGCAGCCCCAGACTCTTCCTCAGGGCAGTGGCATCGCTCCAGGCTGAAACCCCCTGTGTATGGCTCATGCTTGGTTCCCACCCATGCAGGCCGGCCTGGCCCTGGCTTGGGGGGATATGGGATGCATGGATATATTCACCACACACTCTCCTATCTTTGGGCCTTGAGTTGAGGTTTCTCTGACAAACCATAAGGGATCCAGGCTGTCAGGCAAAATCTCATGTACCTCAGACTCCCTGGGTAGCTAAGGATGATCTTGAATCCTGACTTCGAGGGTGTCCTGCCCAATGCTGGGATGACATGTATGTCACTTGGCATGTTTCCTAGGTCCGATGTGACTGCCATGGGCTTTTTTGAGTCAGGGTTTGTGGATAGCCCAGGCTGGCCTCCACCGTCCCACAGCAAGACCAGTCACCTACCGCCTCTCAAGAGCTGGGGTGAGCTGCCTAACCTGGCTCAGCACCCACCTTTGGGTGCACCTATGGGCTTTGATTAGAGATCTGGTGGGGGCTGGAGAGATAGTTCAGGGGTTAAGACTGCCTTGCAGGCAGAAAAGATCCTGAATTCAGATCCCAGGTCCCATATAAAAAAAATGTCAAATGGAAAAGGTAGCAGCCAGCACTTCAGCCCCGGTGGGTGGAGCTTGGGAAATCCCAGGGTGAGGCAAGGAGGCAGAAGCAATCCAGGATGATTCTCAATGTGACCCTTGGTGTTTCCACAGGGACACACAGTGCTCTCTGATAGACACACAAAGCAAACAAAGCAAAATAAATGTTAGGAGGTGCATATCTTTTTGGCCATCTTTCCAGGTGTATAAATAAATGACCAATAAAGAAATCCTAAAAGAAATTTTACTCTGAACTTTTAAGCCAGGCTCTCAAAGCTCCCTCAATATCTAGGTACTTTCTTTCAGGGAATGTTTTGCATATATCTGCATATGCATGTTCTGTGAACGATTGAA
Organism: Typhlomys cinereus; assembly: GCA_023101885.1. NCBI lineage: Eukaryota > Metazoa > Chordata > Mammalia > Rodentia > Platacanthomyidae > Typhlomys > Typhlomys cinereus. Next base: position 110,096 of record JALPQD010000217.1, read on the forward strand.
GCCATGTACATGTGAATATTGGGATTATTATCTGGTTACTGGACCATCAGAGATGCCCAGTCCCTTGCCCTCTCTCCACCACATTCCAGCCCCTTGAAATTCTATTTTTCCTTCCCCATTGGCAGAGCACTCTTTGTGCAAGTAGCTTTAGGTTTCAGACCTCCACCCCTTTGTTTTCCCAGGCTCCCTGCAGATCCACTAATTAATTCCCGCCTCCACACTGCCCCCTAGCGACAGACGGGCAGACTTTTTTCGCCAAATCGAACATTGTCCCAGCAGGACCCCAATTCCAAACCCTCCTGTGGTCTTACCCCACAGCCTACAAGGATAAAGATTTGGAATTTGTTAACTTTTCTTGTCCTGTCGCTTTGCTTTTTTGAGGCAGGATCTCTTGTATCCCAAGATGGTCTTGGACTCAGCCATAGGTTCACACCACAATACTCTGTTTTGAGGCTGGGTTTAGCTTTATTTTTGTTAGCTAGGGTCTGCTGCTTCACCAAGAGAGAAAGAGGAGTGGGGAGAGGGAGAGAACACACATGCCATGATGCACGGTGAGGTGGAGGTCAGAGATCAATTTTCAGAAGTCAGTTTTCACCTTTCACTGGGGATTGAACTCAGGTCTCCAGGTTTTTTTTTTTTTTTTTTAAATTCAGTTGTGTGTGTGTGTGTGTGTGTGTGTGTGTGTAGAACCATGGACGAATTCGGGAACCACCATGGACTGCCTCCACCTTCTCCTTGTTTATTCTGCCTGGAGATTCACAGGCTCCGCCCTACCAGGACCAGAAACACAGGCCGCCCCCACTTCTGCCCAACGGTTATATGTGGGGTCTAGGATCCGAACTCAGGACCTTCTGCTTGCAAGGCAGCGTCTTAACCCCTGAGCCACCTCTCCAGCCCCAAGTCTCCAAGTTTTAAAGCAGGCGCTTTACCCCATTTAGATATCTCATTAACCCTGTGCCTTGCCTTTGAAAAAATTATTTAAAAAAATTGAAGCACAGATAATCAACTCACACCTAGCATTATACCACACCAAATGTTCTTGATCACCTAAGTCAACATTTAATTACTAATAAAAATTAAATCCTTTGCCTAAGCATTTGTTTGGAAGGGTGGCTTGTGGAGGGCCAGATATATGTAAATTTAAATATTTTATTTATTCGAGAAAGGGATTGCAGACTTTGTGTGTGTGTGAGAGAGAGAGAGAGAAAGAGATATTGCAGGTGGCTGAGAGAGAGAGAGAGAAGAAAAGAGTGCAGGCTTATGAGATTTCAGGATCGTGTGTTCAAGGTGCACATTTCAAATTTTTTTTAAATTATTATTATTATTTATTCAATTGTACGTGTGTATATGTATGTGCGCGCATGCGTGTATGTGTTTGTGTAGAACCATGGACGAATTCGCGAACCACCATGGACGCCTCCACCTCCTTCTGCTCCGGGATTCACAGGCTCCGCCCTACCAGGACCAGAAGCGCAGGCCGCCCCCGGTTCCGCCCGGCGTCTATACGTGGGATCTGGGATCCGAACCCAGGACCTTCCGCCTGCAAAGCGGAAGCTTAACCCCTGAGCCACCTCTCCAGCCCCAAGGTGCACGTTTCAATTGAAATCAGATTGTGAGCAGGAGCTGACCAACTGAGCTTTCTTGCCTGTCCCTTCCACTTTATCTTTTAGAGACTGGGTCTTTGATCAAATTCAAAGTTCGATGATAAGACTCACGTGGCGGGCTGGAGAGGTGGCTCAGGGGTTAAGCCTCCGCCTTGCAGGCGGAAGGTCCTGAGTTCGGATCCCAGATCCCCTGTATAGACGCCGGGTGGAAGCGGGGGCGGCCTGCGCTTCTGGTCCTGGTAGGGCGGAGCCTGTGAATCCCGGGGCAGGAGGAGGTGGAGGCGTCCATGATGGTTCGCGAATTCGTCCGTGGTTCTACACACACACACACACACACACACACATACACATACAGACACACACGCACACACACTCACGCACATGCACACAGTTGAATAAATAATAATAACAATAAAAAAATTAAAAAAAAAAAAGTCTTGCAGCTCTGACCTTTAAAAAAAAAAAAAAAAGACTCACGTGGCTAACCAGCTTGTTCTAAGGTTTCCCAGGGAGACTTTTTTGCACACATCTGACATTTTACTTGTATGTGGCTTCCGGGGAATTTAAACTGTGGTCCCTTTTGCTGGCGTGGCAAATAGTTTAACCACGAAGCCAGCCATCTCCCCAGTCCAAGATCCCAATTGAGGAGGAGGCTTGTGAGATCAACGTCTCGGGTACCAAACCAGCATCTATGGCGCACACGGCCGCAGTTCCACCTCCGTCAGCCGAGAGGCGCCACGCACCGCACCATCAGGCCGCTCTAGGCCGCGGCCTCACACCGGAAGTCTCGTTCCCCACGCACTTCCGCTCTCTTACCCGGGCTTGGGGCTGCGTGGAGAAGAGTTGACCATGCCGACTGGCGACTTCGAGTGAGTTCTGGGGTGCCAGAAGAGGAAGGGGGCCCGCTGAGGGTCGATTCTGGGTGTTTGCGGGGTCTGACCGCGGATTGGGGGGTTCCGTGGAGGCCGGGACTTGGCCGACTTCAGCTCTCTTGTTCCCGCAGTTCGAAGCCCAGCTGGGCGGACCAGGTGGAAGAGGAAGGGGAGGACGGTGAGCGAGTCCGGGGCGCATCGGCGGCGCCCCAACGCTTCCCCGGGACCACCCCGCCCGCGTCCCCGCAGCCGCACCCTTGCGCCGGGGAGGAAGCCGCCGGGGCCTCTGTTCCCGACGCCCGGGTGGCTGGCTGGGTGTCCCCCCACTTCACTCTCACCCTCAGGCCAGGGGTCCCCAGCTCTTGTTGGCGCGATCTAGGCCCAGCGCTCCCTGTCCTCGCGTCCCTCCCGTCCATCCACCTTTGCCTGGAGCGGGTGTTATCCCCGTCCCCCAGGGTCTTTCCAGCCCCCGCCCCCAGTCCTCCCATCTCAGCTTGGCACTGCCAGCTCCGTGGCCGTGGCTGAGCCTCCCTCCTGTCCACGTTACCTCCGACAGACAAATGTGTCACCAGCGAGCTCCTGAAGGGGATCCCCCTGGCCACCGGGGATGTTAGTCCCGAGCTGGAGCTCCTGCCCGGAGGTGAGCGGCAGGCCACTGTTAAATGTACATCTCGTGTGTGTGTGTGTGTGTGTGTGTGTGTGTGTGTGTGTGTGTGTGAGATCTGATCCTGGTGTTCCAGAGCCGAGTGTCTGCCCCCCTTCCCCAGCTCCACTGCCCCCTCCCAAAGAGGTCATCAACGGAAACATAAAGACAGTGATAGAGTACAAGGTCGAGGAGGACGGCAAGAAATTCAAGGTGAGGTGGGGGAGGGGGAGGTCTTGGGCTTGGGGGCACCAAGGCTCGAGGGTGGGCTGGGCAAAGAAGGTCCTCTGCCCAGGAGGAGATCTGGGGCTTTACAGGAAATCCACCCTTCTGTGTTCCGATTGTAGATCGTCCGAACCTTCAGGATTGAGACTCGGAAGGCGTCCAAAGCTGTGGCTAAGAGAAAGGTGAGACCTTTCTGTCCCCTTCAGCTGGCCCAGGGAGTTGACAACCCCTTCTTGGGCTGAGGTGGAGAGTGCCTTGTTACCACTCTGCGGGGGGAGGGCAGATTCTAGGACATGGAAAGTAAGTAAGGGTAGATTCATTTTTGTTGTAAGGTTAAAATTCGTTTAATTATTGTCATCATTAGTGTGTGTGTGTGTTCTCATGTGTGCAGGGCAGAGGATACATGCCACGGGCATGGTGGTTAAGAGGCCAGCTTTCTGTAGTCAGTTCTCTTTCCACATTTACCTGGTTTCTGGGGATTGAACATAGGTTGTCAGACTTGCACGGCAAGCACCTTTAACCTGTTGAATCATCTTACTGGGCCCGTTCAAAGCTTTTTTATTAGCATATGTTACACGGAATAATGAGTTTCATTATGGCATTTTCAGACGTTTATTTTTCCCCTGTATTTTTAAAAATATTTATTGTGAGAGAAAGAGAGAGTGTGTGTGTATGTATCAAAGGGCACATGTGTCCCTGTGGAGGACCAAGAGTGACTTCAGGAATCATCCTGGATTGCTTCTACCTCCTTCTTGCTTTGCTCTGGCATTTCCTGGGCTCTGCCCACCCTGGCCAGAAGTACAGGCTACTGCCGTTTCCACCTGACATTTTTATGTGAGACCTGGGATCTGAACTCAGGACCTTCTGCTTGTGAGACAGAGTCTTAGCCCTTGAGCCATCTCTCCAGCTCCACTCCTTGATTTTATTCTTATTTGAGAAAAAGGGAAGGAGGAGAGTGAGTGCACACATGTTATGGTGTCACGTTCTCTCCTTCCACCATGTGGGCTTCTGGGTTTGAGAGCAGTACCTACCCATTGAACTATCTTGCTGTGCCAGAGCATATATGCATTTTTATCTTATATACCCCATTACTCCTTGTCTGACTTCTACTCTTGTTGATCCCTTTCTTCCCAAGAAGCCCCCTCCTACTTTCATGGTGTGCGTGTATGTATGTGAATGTGTGTGTGTGTGTGTGTGTCCCTGTGAAGAACTAAGAGTGACTTCGGAAATCTTCCTGGATTGCTTCTACTATCCTGGATTGCTTGGCTCTGGGATGTCCCAGGCTTCACCCACCAACGCCACTGCCGTTTTTACATAAAACATAAGATCTAAGCTCAGACCTTCTGCTTGTATGGCAGAGTCTTAAACCCTGAGCCAGCTCTCCATACTCCGTACTCACCCTTTCTGAGAATTTGAACTCATGTCCTTGTAGTTGCATGGCAAGTAGTTTTACCCAGCGAGCCAGCTCTTAGCCCCCTTCCTTCTTTTCTTAAGTCAGTCACATAGCCCACACTGGTCTGGCACTTGATATGTGTCCGAGGCTGATGTACCTCCTGAGCCTCCTACCTCCATCTCCCTGGTGATGGCACTGTGACCCCAAATCGGGCTAGCAAGTGGTGATTGTCAGCGATGCTGCTGTGAGAGGCAGGGATGTGGGGCTCAAGCCCTGACGGGCCAGGGGAGGTTGGGAGTGGTTATGGCCTAAGGTGCTCTGACAGGATCTCACCTGTGTCCCCCTCTCCACCTCTTGCCAGAACTGGAAGAAGTTTGGCAACTCAGAGTTTGACCCCCCGGGACCTAATGTGGCGACCACCACGGTCAGCGACGATGTATCCATGACATTCATCACCAGCAAGGAGGTGAGTGGGGTGAGGAGTGGGCCTGCGGTGGGGGTCATGCCCAAGGCAGGCCATGGCAGTCGCTGAGCGGCCCCTGGCTGGCTCCCCCCAGGACCTGAACTGCCAGGAGGAAGAAGACCCCATGAACAAGCTCAAGGGTCAGAAGATCGTGTCGTGCCGTATCTGCAAGGGCGACCACTGGACCACCCGCTGCCCCTACAAGGACACGCTGGGGCCCATGCAGAAGGAGCTGGCCGAGCAGCTGGGCCTGTCCACGGGAGAGAAGGAGAAGCTGCCAGGAGGTGGGGGCTGGGGACTCACAGGGACCATCTGGTTGCTTTCCTGGAGTGGCAGAGCCTGGCCCCTTCCTGGAGCCTGAGGGTGCTGTCCACAGCACAGTGAGGCCGCATGCGCTCCTACAGCTAGAGTGCTGGGGGCACAACGCTGGGCTCCTGTGCAGTGGGGTGTATGTGTGAGGGGTGTGTGTGCAGTGGGGGGTGTGTATGTGGACATGTGTCCATTCCAGCTGGCTCATTCCAGGCAGAGGTTCCTGTCACTCAGTGCTGTGGGCCTGCATGCACCCCAGGACCTTGCTCCACAGGGCCAAGGAGGACTCTGCAGAGTTGTGGCTTCCTGAGTAGGACTTAGGGTTCCCAGGGTGCAGTGGGACCTGTGGGTGGGGAGGGGCGTGCGTGTGACCCCATTTTCTGTGCAGAGTTAGAGCCGGTACAGGCCGCCCAGAACAAGACGGGCAAGTATGTGCCCCCCAGCCTGCGGGATGGGGCCAGCCGCCGAGGGGAGTCCATGCAGCCAAACCGCAGAGGTGAGGGGTGTGGGACACAATGCTGGGGAAGCCAGCAGGGGCCTTGGGCAGCTGGATCTACCACTCACTGCCACCTTTCCTGGCATTTGCGCCTGCAGCTGATGACAACGCCACCATCCGTGTCACCAACCTGTCCGAGGACACGCGTGAGACCGACCTGCAGGAGCTCTTCCGGCCCTTTGGCTCCATCTCCCGTATCTACTTGGCCAAGGACAAGACCACTGGCCAGTCCAAGGTGGGTAGGTGGCCTGCTGGGGAGGGAGTGTGGGGGACAGCGGCCTGGCTTCAGCCCCTCACCTTCCTCTGCCAGGGCTTCGCCTTCATCAGCTTCCACCGCCGGGAGGATGCGGCACGTGCCATTGCGGGCGTGTCTGGCTTTGGTTATGATCACCTCATCCTCAATGTGGAGTGGGCCAAGTAAGCCAGACCCCTGCCTGTTCCTTTTATTGTCTTTATGGAAAGCCCACCTGTGGGGTGTGAAGACCCCTCCCCTCACTCATCCCTCTCTCTCCAGGCCTTCAACCAACTGAGCTACCCATCGCTGCCATCAGATCCTGGGGACAGATGTTGCCTCGAAGGGCAGTAAAGAGGCTTAGAGCAGTGCATCTGGCTGACTGTTCTCTTTGTGCTGCCCTTATGCTGGGTGGGTGGGCAGGACTCTGCTGTGGAGGTGTGTGGGTGGGAAATGAGCAGCTGCTGTGAGATCACCATCAGGAAGTGGCTGGGGGCCCTGGGGTACGTCAGGCTTGTCTCGGGGCTCCGAGCTGCTTGTGACATGAGTGGCAGGCTGGGGCTCTTGTCCTTCGGGTGGCGTTGGCTCGGGCAGAGCAGGGCAGCAGCAGGCTGAGTGCTACAGCCATGGGGAGCAGTGGGTGTGTGCAGGTGGCCAGGGGTGCGATCAGCGTCACCTGGTAGCCCAGGTAGGGCCCAAGCTGCAGGATGTCCACAGCTGCCTTCTCTCTTAGGAAAGCCAGGCAGTGGGCTAGCCAAGGTCAGGCGTCCACCTGAGTCTCTTCATGACGTGGTAGAGCTTGTGAGAGATGGGATAGAGCGCCACGCTACCGGCTACCAGCACTGCATATGCAGCTTCTTTGCCTTGTCATGCCATGGCTGCGGAGTGCCGCCCACCCCAAGACACCAACTTGCTGGTGCCCAGGCACTGCCTGCTGCACATGGCTCATTCCCTCCCTGTCTCCAGCCGCTTCAGGTGGGAGGATAGACTATAGGAGTGACCAGGACCAGCATGATGCAATGACAGCCTAGGAGTATTTGGAATGCAGGTGGCTGTGGGTGAAGAAGGGGTGCACGGGGCTGGAGAGGTAGCTCAGGGGTTAAGCCTCTGCCTTGCAGGCGGAAGGTCCTGAATTCGGATCCCAGATCCCACGTATAGACGCCAGGCGGAAGCAGGGGCGGCCTGCGCTTCTGGTCCTGGTAGGGCGGAGCCTGTGAATCCCAGGGCAGAGTAAACGAGGAAGTGGAGGCGTCCATGGTGGTTCCCGAATTTCGTTCGTGGTTCTACACATACATATGTGCGTGTACACACACACATGCACAATTGAATAATTCATAAATAAAAAGAAGGGGTGCACAACCCCCAGATAATGGCTGAGGCTGATGCAAGTGAAGAACAGGACTGACCCAGGAGATTGCAGATGAAGAGGAAGTGCCCCAAACAGCAGGCCAGTCCCCCAAAAGCCCTGTCTTGGGATGTCAGAAGCAGATATCTGGAGGAGCATAGCACAGGTTGCTGGGTGCTGTGCAGCCGGTACTCCCAGCTGCCAAGTTGTCAGGGCACAGGTGGGCACCTGCAGGAGGTGTCAGCCACCTCAGGCTCCTGTGCTGTGCCCCCCCTCTTCCAGAGGAGATGGGCAGCAGCAGTCCAGTGTGGTGTGGGGCAGGGACCTCCACTGGAACCTGCTCTTCCCCATAACCTCTGCTCACAAGCCAGTATCCCACAAGGCTTTGCAGCTGTTACCCTATCCCTACAGTCCTCTAGATCCTGTAGCCCAGCTGTCCAGTCCCCAATCCCAGGTAGCTGTGCCCACTTTCCCAATTGGCTTCCCACAAATATGGGACCCAGGATACTCGCACCTCCTTCTTCAGCCTGAGCTGGGAGCTTGCCTGGCCAGCAATCTCCAGAAGACAACCCCTCTGCTTCCTGGGTGAGCAGTAGCCAACCCAAGGGGTGCCCCCACGAAGACCAGGCCATAGCAGTCTAGCTGTCCATGCAGAATGTTAGTGCCTGGCTTGTAGCCCCCACAGTCCCTCCCCCATACCCACTTCCCTCCTCAGGCCCTCAGCCTATGCTGCATCCGGACCCATAGAAAGCGCAGAGAGACATTGTCATTGGTTTATTGAAAGGCAGATCCTTTCTGAAAGGCCACCTGGGCTGCTGTGCCTGGCTCCAGGGCAGCTCCCGGACCCCAGTCTGGGGCATCTTCTGTTTGCACCCCCCAGGGTCAGGCCCCTCTCCTTGGCTTGCAGCAGGCTCGAGCCCCAACTGTGAGCCCCAGCTTGACCTGGGCTACCCTGGCTCTACCCTGCAGTTTTGGAGGCTATCAGTCCCCGCCATGGCCCATTCCTCGCTGCTTCTCCTTCCTGCCCTGCGCTCAGGCAGCCGCATCTGCTTGGCCGCCCCCAGGAACATGTCTGCAGGAACAATAGTCCTGGGACCCAGGCGCCCTCCTTGCAGACCCCAGCGTGCACCCTCATTGGGCTCCTCACCTACAATCTGTGTTAGCACTCTGCCTCGTCCTCTTTCTCCTCCCGCTGCTCTGAGCCCTTGGCTTCTGGGGGCACCCCGGGGTCCTCAGCGTCACTGTCACCATCTGCTTCATGCTCGCCAGCCTCTTCTTCCTGCAGTGGCGAGAGTGAGCCCCAGACAGGTCTGGGCCATCCCTGCGTGACTCCCCCATGCACCTGTGGGCTTCCTGATGCTTGCACCCCATGTTCTGTGCCTGGGCGTCCTGGCGCTGCGCCTTAAGCCGCAGCTTCTCCTTGGCCGCCAGGATCACCTCGTCTTGTGTACTGACTGGGTGATGCCCACACCTCAGTCACTCACGGGGCCCCCCGCCCACAGGGGCTCATGGCACTCACTGAAGCTGTGGAAGAGCACGTTGCTGTTGCCAACACACCAATCTTAATGAGCTGCAGTGTTATCCGAGGCCTGATCTAGGAGATGTCAGGCCAGCTGTGCAACTGGGCAGCACACAGACCATCAGATCACCTCACTCATCTCAGTGAGCCTCACGGTGCTCTGCTGGACCTGCATGTTGCTGCAGCCTGCCACAGCATGTGTTAGCTCTGTGATGTTGTGCTCCCCATCAGGCTCAGCCTCACTCTCAGAGAGCCCTGCGCCCCTGTGAAGGGAGGGGGCCATGAGTGGCTGCCCAGGCTCCCCACAGCCCTAGGCACCCCCTGGATCAGCTTGCTCAAGTGTAGCCAGCAGCTTGCTGATGTCCTGCAGGCAGCTCATGTTGGGGAACTTTTCCTGCAGGAGTTTCTTCATGCCCCAACTGGTCCCCACCGGGACCACCTTGATACTGCTACAGGGGGAAGAGGGACACTGAGAATGGGGCAGGCGGGCTCTGCCATCTCCCATCTTCCTCTCTTGGGCATCAGAGTGTTTACTTTGACAATGGGCAGTCAACAGGATTTCAGCAGCAAAGCCTTCATCAGCCACCTGGCTGCCCCCTCCAGTCACCTCCACTCCCACCCGGGGTCACTCACTAGTGGCAGAAGTCCAGCTTCTGGGAGTTGGGGTTGTAGTTAATCAGGAGGCAGCGCTTGATGGTGTTAAGGCTCACCTGCGGGGAAAGCAGACTGAGCCGGGCCACCCACTAGCTGCCTCGGGTGCTGGCTCTTAGAAACTCTTGCTGGGTAGTACTGATCAGACTGCAGCGAGTGGGGCCAGGGAAGCACAGTGGGCAAAGTATCCAGTGGGCACACAGTGGCAGGCAGGAGCTCAGATCGCAGGAGTGCTGATTACAGCGGTCTAAGCATTCAGAAACAAGAAACGCCCCAAAACCAAGTAAGGGATCCTTGAGAGGTCAATGACCTCTTTGTGAGGGGCAAGAAGGGGGTGCAGATGACTACATAGCTAGGGCTTAGTTAGGAGCCTTGCTTTAGCACGCAGAGGGACCTTGAGGGAATTCAAGGTTTCAGGTTCAAAATGAGATAGCGTCTTGTGAAAAACCAAAGGAAAGAGGGGATATGGAGATGGTTTGGCAAGTCAGAGTCCTTTGTGCCCAATTGGGCCTGGCAACCTGAGTTTGATCCCCAGAATTCACATGGTGGGAAAGAGACAGAGGATTCCTGAAAGAGGTCCTTACACGGGTATATGGCTGACACCCTCACTTGTATGCCAGCCAGTCTGGCCCTCTGCTGGAGGGCTTAGGGTGTGCCCCACCACAGTAACAACAGCAGTAATAAATAGGGGAGGGGGGTCTAAGATGCAGCTGAACTGGTGAGATACATGCCCAGTGTGCATGATATATGGGCTGGACACCCAGCCTGTGCTGGCTCCAGAAGGGCCAGTTGTGAACAGTTCCAGGCAACCTCCAGTTGACGGAAGCTGCCTCTATGGCAGACACCTGCAGGCATGCTCAAGGAAGACTTCCTAATGACAACTGTCCCAGGCTGACCCTGAAGTGAGACCCTAGCTCCCTTCTCTGTGCAAGGGGCATGTGACACCAGCTCTTGGGTGCCTGGGCCCCACCCCCTGGGCCCTGCTCACCTTGTGCACGTTGATGGCCAGGAACAGGTTCTGGAACATGGTGGCCATGAGCTTCACATGCATGCCCTGTTCAACACCAGGAGAGGCGGGTGGACAAACTGCTGCTCGTGCATGCAATGACAGCGCAGTATGGAGACCAAGTCCCACACCAGGCTGTACTGCAGGAAAGGGAGAGGGAGGTGACAGAGTCCTGGGGCTTGGGGCCATACCACTCCTGCCTCCCACTTGATCTCAAAGGTCAAGGTGGGACCTCCTGGGAGGTGCATCAACTTCTGCAAAAGAAGGGTGTTGGAGTGAAGGGGGGAATCCAGCTAAGGACAGAACAGGGGGGACCCCTGCCCCATCTCTTCAGAGCGTTTACTTTGCAAGCCAGAATCATGGCAACTCAGAGGCACATGGGTTCATCATGAGATTGGGAGGGGGTGCAGAAGGAGAGAAGAGGCTTGGCTTCTACCCACCAAGTTCAGCTGGTGTCTGTCTTGCTCAAGACCAGGAAGTGTGTGACCCCTAGGGGCCCAGCCACGGACACACAGTCCTTCAGCGAGTTCTTCTTGCACACCTGTGAGTTAAGACAGGAAAGGACATGCCCAGAGACCCTCGGCTGTGCAAAGACCAGAATGATCACTTGTAGTGTGGATCCTGGAGCCCTAACCCGCGGTCCTTGAGCAAACCAGCCAATCCGCAAGTGAGGGTGCCAGCCATGTGCCCCTGTGAGGACCTCTTTCAGGAGTCCACGTCTCTTTCCCACCATGTGCATTCTGGGGATCAGCCTCAGGTTGCCAGGCTTGGGCACAAAGCACTCTGACTTGCCAAACCATCTCCATGCCCCTCCCCACTTCCTTTGGTTTTTCTTTTTTTTTTTTTTTAATTTTTTTATTATTTATTCAATTGTACGTGTGCGCGCTTATGTGTATGTGTAGAATCACGGGCGAATTCCGGAACCACCATGGACGCCTCCACCTCCTCCTTGTTTACTCTGCCTGGAGATTCACAGGCTCCGCCCTACCAGGACCAGAAGCGCAGGCCGCCCCTGCTTCCGCCTGGCGTCTATACGTGGGATCTGGGATCCGAACTCAGGATCTTTCGCCTGCAAGGCAGAGGCTTAACCCCTGAGCTACCTCTCCAGCCCCATTCCTTTGGTTTTTTACAAGACGTTATCTTATCCTTAACCTGAAGCCTTGAATTCCCTCAAGGTCCCTCTGCCTTTACCTCCCAAGTTGCAGGGACACACGCGTGCGCCCACGCAGGCTGGGGATCGAGCCCAGGGCTTCCTGCACATCAGGCAACCATCCGTCAGGCTACATCCTCTCGCCCCTCGACCCCCTTTCTACTACGATGGCTACTGTTACTGTGCTACCGGGGAAGGGCCCTACGACTACCAGCATGCGAGACAAGGGACCTCGGCACCCCACCTCTCAGGCCCAGGAATTCAAATAAGCCCCCCCACTCCCTGCTGGATGCGACCCTCTGCACGCCCTCGCTGCAGTTGCAGGTAGAGCTAGAGACCATGATGCCCCAAGAACTCGCGCTGAGGTATTCGGGGAGAGAGGGAGCCTGCGGCCACGATCCCCGACCGCGTGGAGAGGTGGGCGCGGGCCAGGGGGCGCTGACTGACCTGCAGGCGACTAGCGGTGAGCGGCTCCATGACCCGCCGCACATCCAGGCTGAGCTGCTGCACCCGCGTGAACACGAACGAGTGCGGCTGCGCGGCGAGACTACCCCAAGCTGCCTTCGCGTCCACGAAACCGCGGCCGTCGGCGCTTCCGGACCCGCGCCCCTCCTCTCTCTCTCTCTCTCTCCCTCCTTCCCTCTCTCTCTCCCTCTCTCCCTCTCTCCCTTCCTCTCTCTCTCTCTCCCTCTCTCCCTCCCCTCTCCTCCCTCCTTCCCTCCCTCCGATTTTGCGCTTCTCTCACTTCCGGCGCCACGCCGCTGACTACCGCACCTCTCTCGCTCTCGCTCCCTCTCACTTTGGGGAGGCGGCCGCTGACGTTTTCAGGCTGCGCCTGCGCACTAGGAAGCCTCCGAAAGGCGGGAGAAACGGGTGAGGTGGTTGCTATGGAGACAGCGAAGCCTGTTTCCAAGAAAACCGGTGCGGAGCTGCCAACAGGCTCGCAAGTTCGAATATCTCCCTGGTCCGTTTCCTCCTACTGTGCGAATTTCTGTCTCACTCTCTGTCTCTCAGTGTCTCTGTCTCTTTTGCTTTCTTTCTTTCTCTTTCTTTCTCTCTCTTTCTTTCCTTCCTTCTTTCTTTCCTTCTTTCGACCAGAAAGACCTCACTCTCTGACTGGAGTGGTCCTGAACTAAATATATAGTTCAGATTGGCATAGAATTCACAACAGTCTTCCTGCCTCGGTCTCCCAAGTGCTGAAATGTTGAGACTTGCAGGCAAGATACCATGTCTGACTTCAGACCCTTGCTGCTTGCTCTTTTCTCTTTTTCTGATTTTGGAGAGAGCATTATTTCATGAACGAGCAAGAGAGAGCAGGTACATACATGGAGCGTGTGTGGAGGTCAGACGACAGCTTTGAGGCAATTCTACCACCATGTGGACTCAGGAAATTTAAACTCAAGTCACTAGGTTTGCGTTGCAGGCTCCTGTAACCCCCAAGCCTTGGTAAAAGGATGCTAGGCTGTCAGTCTCCCTCTCAGCCATGCCTCCAGCCCCACTACCGGAATCAAAATGAAGCAGGGGTGTTTGCACTGACATTGAGCTCCTCTCTCAGCCTGGCCACTTCCACGTGGTCTGTGTGCCAGTGGTGTGGGTGTCTGGGTCAGGATCACACAGGTCCATCCCAGGGCCTGTGTCTGTCTCTGCATGTTGAAGGCCGGAAGGGGAAGACCGGGACAAGCCGCTGGCCTCTGTTACCACATTCTGGTGGCCTGGCCAGGAGCGTCTGGCCGGTCAGCCTGTGTTCTCACAGGTGGGAAGGCTAAATATTTACACTCTCTGCACTCTAGGGGTGGGGAGGGTGGGGGCGGCTTCAGAACCTTCTCGGTGGCTTCTTCCTGGCTTCTTTCGGCTCGGTGGTCCTTCCCCACCTCAGCCTGGGATTTCTTGTTCCCTCTGGACACCTCTTGTGGAGTCGGGGTGTTGGTGGAGAAAGGTGAGAGGATGGGGGTGCAGGACGAGGGAGGATCTCCCTTGCCATGAGACCTAGTCTTGGGTGGGGTGTCTCGGGTCTCTTACTTGCTCCGGGCTGAGGGTGTGGACAGTGTGTGCTGGCCCCTGCTGGGGTAGCCAGACCTGGATCCAGGCAGGTACCTACCTCAGGCTTGGGAGCTACTCGCTGTGGGGTGAGGGAACACGTGTCCACTAGTCCAGCTCTGAAGTGTCCACAGCGTCCACCTGCTTTAACAAGCCCGCAAGCCCTGCCTGCAAGCTCTGGGGGCCTCTTCCTCCATCACTCTGCCCTCCCCCCTCTTGACTGTTTATTCCTGAATACGTCCAAAATGAGGTCCAACCTCAGGGACTTTGTGTGTGCGTGTGTGTGCACGCACGTGCATGTCTGCCTGCCTGTGGAGACCCAAGGGTGACACTGGGAATCACCCTGGATTGCTTCTCCTCCTGGTTGCTTTACTCTGGTTTTTACCTTCCAGGGCTGGAATTACAGGCCACCTCCATATCCACCTGTAGTTTTTATGTGGGATGTTGAGATCCGAACTCAGGTCTTTTTGCTTGTGAGGCAAAGGCTTAACCCCTGAGCCATCTTCTAAGCCCAATCTCAGACCCTTTGTGCTTTGGGGAGAGGGTAATCTGATTTGCATATGGCAGTGTCCCCTAGTATACAATGTACTCAAGCAGTGTCTGCTAAGGAAGATAACAACGTGACCAAGCATTGGGGATGGCATGGGGCGGAACTGGGTGCTGATTCAGGCTCATATGCACGCATGTCCCACACAGTTCCCAAGTGGCCTGGAGTGTGTGTGGCCCCTACAGGGCCAGGCTGGGCAGCCATGAATGTCCACCTGGTCAAAGACACTTGTGTGTGAAATCTGGTACTGGGATGACACAAGCCTGTCACCCCAACACTCAAGAGGCTGAGGCAGGAGGATCATGAATTTGAGGTCAACCTGGGCTATGTAACAGTTTTGGATAGAAGAGACAGGGCATCTTTTTTTTTTTTTTTTAAATAATTTGGGGCCATAAGCTTAGAGGTAGAATAATGGAGACCCTGGGTTCCATCCCCAGCATCACAGGGACAGCCAAAAAAGGTGATGGGGGTATGTGTGCACACACGTGTGCATGCATAGAATATTCTAGACAGTAGAATCCGTAAGTGCAAAGGCCCCGGGCTTGGGTCTAAATAACACCTGGAAGCTGAGGGTCAGACAAGAGACAAGACCAACAGGACTGGATCTCCTGGCCTTGAAGAGGACTGGGGTTTTTCTTCCAGTGGGAGTCACACAGGGATCTAGGGAGAAGGAAGTGTTGCATGGAGGGTGTTTTCCAGCATTTTCTGGTGGGAATGGAGCCTGGGCCCTGGGCGGCACCAGGAGGGCAGCTGGTATAAGGAAAATTCCAGATGGTGTCTAGAGCTGGGGGCGGGGGAAGCGAGGATGAGGAGGAGTTCAGAGTCTTATCAGAGGAGGTGACTGGGTGGGCTGAGTGATCAAGTTTCAGACAGACCAGTTGCTTAGCATGAGAGAGAGAATGGAGTTTTAAAAACATTTACAAATTATTATTTTATTTTATTGTCCAAGAGGAGGTCAGAGGACAACTCTGTGGAACGAGTTCTCCCCATCCACCTTTATGTGGACTGGGGGTTTGAACTGAGGTCCTCAAGTGTGTACAGCAAGCCCCTTTAGCCCACTGAGCCATTTTGCCTGCCCCTAAGCCTGGTCTCATCATTCTCAGTCTGATCCTTGTTTCTTGTCCACTCATTGCTGAGCTCCACTCCTGTGTGAGGTCCCAGGGTCTCTCCTGTAATCTGAGTTGCAGGGTTCAAGATATGCTTAGGGCTTCCGGACCAGGACCTGTGGACACAGGCCTGTCTGTTCAATTACTTGGGAGGCTGGAGCAGGAGGATTGCCTGCCTGAACTACAGTAAGAATTCAGGCTAGCCTGGGTTACTTAACAAGCCCTGATTTCAAGTTGAAAAGTTAGAAGAGGGTGCAGGGACCTACTAAATTAGCATGCAGGAAGCCCCCCCCACACACACACCGGTTTCATTAATATCACACTGAAGTCCGACAAATGTGGGGACACATGCCTCTTGATCCCAGCGCTCAGTTACATAGGCCGCTGGAGGCAACTTAGTGGGAACCTTTCCCAAATTTGAAAAAATAAAGCAAGGGTATGGCAGCAGCGAGATCGCTCAGGGTGTTCACACTCTTGCTCCCAAACCCAGCAGGGTGACTTGGAGAAAGGCCACGTGTCAGGAGAGAACCGACTTCTGAAAGCTAAGCCGGTCTCGGACCGCCTTTTTGTGCCCACATGCATCTATGCGGCTTCTCCTCGCATAAATGAACCATCCAAATGAAAGTAACACGATGGGCCGGACTCCCAGCTTCGTGGGTACAGCGCTCGCCCAGCCTGCACCCAGCCCCGGGTTGAACACAGAAAAGTGTGCACGACCTGTCTGTCATCCCAGGGCCCGGGGCTTCGTGAGATCTCGGTGTGCACGCAGGATGTCACCTCCTCTTCTCCCCTCTGTCTGCCTGCTGGTCTCCATGGCGACGATCGGGGTGTGCGTCCTGCTGCCGCCGCTGCTGCTGGCGCTGGGCGCGTGGAGAGCTTGCGCGGGCTCGGCGCGCCGCACCTACACCTTCGTGCTGCCGCCGCAGACCTTCACGCGCCATGTGCTGGAGCAGCACTGCCCCCGCCCGGCCGGCCCGGGAGGCGTTCGACGCCCGCGAAGTGGCGGCGCTAGGCGCGCGCCTGGACCACCAGAGCAGCGGCTACGCGCGCTGCGCACCGAGGCCCGCGGCCTGAGCGCGCGCCTGGGCCAGCTGCGGGCTCAGGGGCCTCGAGAGGAGACTACTCCGGGGGCGGGACCTACTCCGGGAGCGGAGCCCAAGACAGGGGCAAAGCCTAGTAGTAACGGAGCTTAGTGTGGGGGCGGAGCCTGAGCCAGAGACCGAGCCTGAGCCTGAGGCGCAGCCTGCCGCTGCGGTGCTTGCGCTCCTGGGCCAGCGGGTTCTCAATGCTTCCGCCGAGGTGCGCCTGGCCGCCCAGCGCTTCCAGGAGCTCGACGTGCGCTTCTGCGAGCTGGCACAACTCATGAGCCAGCAAAGCGGCCTCATCGCCCGCCTGGAGCGCTGTGGCTCGGCGCTGGGAGCGGCCAGCAGCAGGTAACCGTGTCTCCTTCAGGAGCTGCCATTCAGTGGGCCAGGGACGCATTCTTCCCCACCTGTGCTCCGAAATTCAAAATCAACATTTATCTCCCAAACCCGATGCTTGCTGCCCCTGTCTCATTACTTGATTCAAAACGTAAGGGTTGGCTGTGCTCAATCTGTTTAATGCAAATACCGATGCTAGTGCATGTCATTATGAAGCAAAACCCCAAGGGTGTCTGCAGCCTTTTGAAGTTTGGAACATTTGCGTCCTCGTTTTTTAAATATTAATTGTGTGTGTGTGTGTGTGTGTGTGTGTGTGTGTGAGTACGTGTGTGTATGTACTAGATGAGCTCTCTACCTCATCCCAGGCTGATTTTTTTAATCCTGTTGGAGTAGTGCTGCTGAGGGTGGAATCCAGTGTCTTGTGCATGCCAAGCAAGTGTTCTGCTGAGCCATATCCCCAGCCCCTAGCAACTGGTTTGGGATGGGAGATTGTTTCTATGTGATTTATCCTTCCCGATATGGGGATCGAGTGAGTTAAATACTCAGTGTTGGATGCACCCTAAGTTAACAAAAAGTGAGAGACCAAGACTGAGCCCAGTTAAATCATGAGTAGAGTAGATGTCTAGCCCAACCAGTTCTTGGATTTCCAAAGCCCCCTACTCAGCCTGGGGTGAGTGCACATCTGTAACCCCTGGACTAATGGAAGACCTTGTTTCTCCTTCCTTCAAAAAAGACTGAGTGAGAACACAAGTTGTGTAAGCATGAGGTCCTGAGTTCGGGTTCCCAGCATTCATGAAAGACAACTGGCTATGTCCAGGCTTGAGAGTTGGCTCAGTGGAATTGTAGCCCTGGAAGACAGAGCCCGAGCATCCCCAGAACAACCTGGGCAAACCTAACTCTAATGGTGTGCTTTGGTTTTGATGAGAGACCCAAGCTCACAACAATAAGATGGAAGAGTGATGGAGGAGGATTCTCAGTATTACCTCTGGCCCTCCACAGGCACACATACTCAAATGCATAAAACCATGCACATGAAAACACTCCATGCCCACATGAATGCAGGTTCCTAGTACATACATACATGTGCAGGGACCAGAGTCAAGTTTTTGAGAAGATGGTGGT
Source organism: Typhlomys cinereus (assembly GCA_023101885.1). Classification (NCBI taxonomy): domain Eukaryota; kingdom Metazoa; phylum Chordata; class Mammalia; order Rodentia; family Platacanthomyidae; genus Typhlomys; species Typhlomys cinereus. Next base: position 128,237 of record JALPQD010000217.1, read on the forward strand.
AGGGAACTGGATCATGTCCTGCCTGACTTCCACTTTATCTAGGCACTGGGAAATGGATCCCTTCTCCCCAACCCCTGGAGACCTGTTCTCCAGAGATGAGGATTCCTGAAGTTCCATTTTGTGTGTGTGTGTGTGTGTGTGTGTGTGTGTGTGTGTGTGTGTGTGAGTGCTTGGCTCTGGGATCTCCCAGGCTCCACCCATCAGAGCTGGAAATGCAGGCTGCCACCGTTTTCTGGCATTTTTAAATGGGACTTTCAGCTTGAGAGGCAGAGTCTTAACCCCTGAGCCATCTCTCCAGCATTGTGTGGACTTTCTATGTGCTCTGTGAGCTCTTTATAGTCTGTATGGTCTCAAAGAAGTCTGTGGACTCTAGAGGTTCCATATTCTCTATGGGATGTATGGACTCCAGAGTCTCTGTGGACTCTATGAACTTTATGGTCTCCATGGACTGTTCATGGGCTCTATGGTTCCTGTGAGCTCTGTATGGTCGCTGTTGACTCCTGTGGTCCCTATGGTCCCTGTATGGACTCTCTGTGGTTTCTGTGGACGCTATACTCTCTATAGACTCTATGAACTGTATGGTCTTTGTATACTCTGTCTCTGTGGTCTCTATGGACTCTATAATCTCTGTGGACTCTACAGTCTCTCTGGTCTCTCTGTGGTTTCTATGGTCTCAATGAACTCTGGATTTTGTGGTCTCTATGGTCTCTGGTCTCTATTGACTCTGTGGTCTCTATGGTCTCTATGGACTGAATCCTGTGGTCTCTATGGTCTCAATTGTCTCTGTGGATTCTGTGGACTCTATAGCTTCTCTATTGTCTCTATGGGTTCTAAGGACTCAGTGGACTCTATGGGCTCTATATTTTCTGTGGTCCCTATGGTCTCTGTGGACTCTATGATCTCTGTGGTCCCTATGGTCTCTTTGGACTCTGTGGTCTTTATGGTCTCTATGGGTGGACTCTATGGTCTCTATGGATTCTGTGGACCCTATGGACTCTTTGGTCTTTATGGTCTCTGTGATCCCTATGGTCCTGTGGTCTCTATGGATTCTGTGGTCTCTGTGGTCTCTTTGGTCTGTGTGGTCTCTATGGTCTCTGTGGACTCTATGGTACCTATGGTCTTTGTGGACTCTGTGGTTTCGTGGACTCTGTGGTCTTTATGATCTCTATGGTCTTTATGGTCTCTGTAGTCTAATGTCTCTGTGGTCTCTCTGGACTCTATGGTCTCTGTGGATTCATGGACTCTATGGGTTCTCTATTGTCTCTATGGGTTCCAAGGACTCTGTGGATTCTGTGGTCTTTATGGACTCTATGGTCTCTGTGGACTTGTAGACTCTATGAGTTCTCTATGGTCTCTATGGGTTCTAAAGACTCTATGGATTGTGTGTGGACTCTCTGTGTCTCTATGGTTTCTGTGGACTCGTAGACTCTATGGGTTTTCTATGAGTTCTAAAGACTCTATGGACTCTAAGTGGTCTCTATGGTCTTTGTGGACTCTATGGTTTCTCCGTAGTCTCTATGGGCTCTATGAACTGTATGATCTTTGTGGAGTCTATGGAGACTTTGCATTCTATGATTTCTGTGGACCATATGAACTCTATAAACTTGTTAAATCTATGGACTTGATAGTCTTTATAAACTCTGGATTCTGTAGCCTATACAGCCTCTATGAACTCTGTGGTCTCTAGGTCTCCATAGACTCTATGGACTCAGTGATTTGTGTACTCTAGAGTGCTATGTTCTCTACGGTCTCTATGGACTCCATGGATTCCATGAACTCATTGACCTCTATGGATCTCATGGAACTATGGACTTTCTATGGACTCTGTAAACCCTCTTCAGTTTCTATACGCTCTAAGGATTCTATGGACTCTCTGTGGTGTCCGTGGGTGCTATAGTCTCTGTGGACTCTTGGGATTGTATATTCCTTTTGGACTCTATGGATCTATGGTCTCTGTGAGCTATATGGACTATAGAGTCTCTGGACATCTTGAATCCTACGGAGTCTCTATACACTGTGTTGTCTCTATGGATTTTGTGGACCCTATGGTCTATATGGTCTCTATGAACTCAGTGGGGTCTGTGGACTCTATTCTCTATGGTCTCTGTGTTTTTTTAAAAAAAATTTTTTATTCAACTGTGCGCATGTGTGTATATATGTGCGCGTGCATGTTTGTGTGTCTGTGTGTGTGTCTGTGTCTGTGTATGTGTAGAACCACGGACGAATTCGTGAACCTCCATGGACGCCTCTACCTCCTTCTGCCCCCGGGATTCACAGGCTCCGCCCTACCAGGACCGGAAACGCAGGCCGCCCCCGCTTCCGCCTGGCGTCTATACATGGGATCTGGGATCCGAACTCAGGACCTTCCGCCTGCAAGGCGGAGGCTTAACCCCTGAACCACCTCTCCAGCCCTTGTTTTAAATTTTTTTAAATTATTAATTCAATTTTGCGTGTGTGCGTGTGTATGTGTGTGTGTGTGTGGACGAATTCGGGAACCACCATGGACTGCCTCCACTTCCTCCTCCTTTACTCTGCCCGGGGATTCACAAGCTCCGCCCTACCAGGACCAGAAACGTAGGCCGTCCCCGCTTCCACCTGGCGTCTATACGTGGGATCTAGGATCCAAACTCAGGACCTTCCGCCTGCAAGGCAGAGGCTTAACCCCTAAGCCACCTCTCCAGCCCCTGTGTTTTTGTTTTTGTTTTTTATTCAATTGTGTGCGTGCGTGTGTGTGTGTGTGTGTGTGTGTGTGTGTGTGTGTGTAGAACTATGGACGACTTCAGGAACCACCATGGACTGCCTCCACCTTCTCCTTGTTTACTCCGGATTCACAGGCTCCACCCTACCAGGACCAGAAACAGGCCGCCCCAGCTTCTGCCCGGCATCTGTACGTGGGGCCTAGAATCCAAACTCAGGACCTTCTGCCTGCAAGGCAGAGGCTTAATCCCTGAGCCACCTCTCCAGACTCTAGTCTCTGTGGACTTTAAGGACACTATGCACTCTAATAGCTCCTATGGTCTCTAGGAACTCTATGGATTCTGTATTCTATGGTCTCTAAGAACTCTGTGGATTCTGTATTCTCTATCATCTCTAGGAACTCAGTGGATTCTGTACTCTATAGTCTCTAGGGACTCTGTGAACTCTATTCTCTATGATCTCTATGAACTCTGTGGATTCTGTATTCTCTATGATCTATGGAATTCTCTATAGTCTCTGAACTCTGTGAATTTTGTTGTCTATGGTCTCTATGATCTCTGTGGATTCTGTATTCTCTACTGTCTCTTTAAACTTTGTGGATTCTGTATTCTGAGGTCTCTAGGAACTCTACAGATTCTGTATTCTCTATGGTCTCTAGGAACTCTGTGCATCTCTATTCTATTGTCTCTAAGAACACTGTGCTTTCTATATCTCTGTGGTCTCTAGGAACATTGTGGACTCTATTCTCTATGATCTCCATGAACTCTGTGAACTGTATTCTCTGGTCTATAGGAACTGTGTGGATTCTGTATTCTCTATGGTCTCTAGGAACTGCAGATTGTGTATTCTCTATGGTCTGTAGGAATTCTGTGGACTCTGTATTCTCTGTGATCTCTATGAACTCTGTGGGTTCTGTATTCTACAGTCTGTATGAACTCTGTGGATTCTGTATTCTATAGTCTCTAGGAACCCAGCGGATTCTGTATTCTATGGTCTGTAGGAACTCTGTGCTTTCTATATGCTCTACAGTCTCTAGGACCATTCTCTGTGGACTCTATATTCTCTATGATCTCTATGAACTCTGTGGGTTCTGTATTCTATGGTCTGTATGAATTCTGTGCATTCTGTATTCTATCATCTCTAGGAACTCTGTGGATTCTGTACTCTATGACTTCTAGGAACTCTATGGATTCTGTACTCCATGATTTTTAGGAACTCTGTGGATTCTGTATTCTATTTTCTCTAGGAACTCTGAACTCTGTGCCTTCTGTATTCTATGTGGCCTCTAGGAACTCTGTGGATTCTATATTCTATGATCTAGGAACTTTGTGGATTCTGTATTTCATAGTCTCAAAGAATTCTGTGGATTCTGTATTCTGTGGTCTCTAGGAACTCTTTGCTTTCTGTATTCTCTATGGTCTCTAGGAACTCTGTGGATTCTGTATACTCTATGGTCTGTAGTAACTCTGTGGATTCTGTATTCTCTATGTCTCTATGAACTCTGTGGACTCTGTATTCTCTATAATTTATGAACCCTGCACTTTCTGCATTCTCTATGGTCTCTGAACTCTGTGAATTTTGTCGTCTATGGTCTCTATGAACTCTGTGGATTCTGTACTCTGTGGTCTCTATGAACTCTGTGGATTCTGTATTCTATGGTCTCTATGAAATCCGTGGATTCTGTATTCTCTACTGTCTCTTTGACCTTTGTGGATTCTGTATTCTGTGGTCTCTAGGAACTCTGATTTCTGTGTTCTCTATTGTCTCTAGGAACTCGGTGGACTCTGTATTCAATATGATCTCTATGAACTCTGTATTCTATGGTTTCTAGGAGCTCTGTGCATTTTGTATTCTATGGTCTCTATGAAGTCTGTGCATTCTGTATTCTCTATGGTCTCTATGAACTCTGTGGATTCTGTATTCTATGGTCTCTTGAAAATCTGTGGATTCTGTATTTTCTATGGTCTGTAGGATCTCTGCGGATTCTGTACTGTATGGTCTATAGGAACTCTGTGGATTCTGTATTCTCTACAATCTCTATGAACTCTGCTATTCTTTATTCTCTATGGTTTCTATGATCTGCGGATTTTGTACTCTATGTTCTCTAGGAACTCTGTGGACACTATATTAACTATGATCTCTATTCTATGGTCTCTAGGAACTCTGTTCATTCTGTGTTTTATAGTCTCTAGGAACTCTGCAGATTCTGTATTCTATATGAACTCTATGAACTCTGTGGATTCTGTACTCTCTGTTTTCTATAAACTCTAAATTCTATATGCTCTATCGTCCCTAGGAACTCTGCGGATTCTGTTCTCTATGGTGTCTAGGAACTCTGTGGATTCTGTATTCTATGGTCTCTGTGAACTCTGTAGATTCTGTATTCTCTATGATCTCTATGAACTCTGTGTCTTCTGTATTTTCTATGGTCTCTAGGAACTCTGTGGACAATGAATTCTTTATGATCTCTATGAACTCTGTGCATTCTGTATTCTCTATGGTCTCTATGAACTCTTCAGATTCTGTACTCTATGGTTTCTAGGAATTTTGTGGACTTTGTATTCTCTATGATCTCTATGAACCCTGTGTGTTCTGTATTCTATGGTCTCTAGGAACCCTGTGGACTCTGTATTCTCTATGACCTCTGTGCATTCTGTATTCTACGGTCTCTAGGATCTCTGTGGATTCTGTATTCTATGATCTCTGGGAACTTTGTGGATTCTGTATTCCGTAGTCTCAAGGAATTCTGTGGATTCTGTATTCTGTGGTCTCTAGGAACTCTTTGCTTTCTGTATTCTCTATGTCTCTAGGAACTCTGTGGATTCTGTATACTCTATGGTCTGTAGTAACTCTGTGGATTCTGTATTCTCTATGATCTATGAACCCTGTGCTTTCTGTATTCTCTATGGTCTCTGAACTCTGTGGATTCTGTACTCTATGGTCTCTATGACCTCTGTGGATTCTGTACTCTATGGTCTTTATGAACTCTGTGGATTCTGTATTCTATGGGCTCTATGAAATCTGTGGATTCATATTCTCTATGGTCTCTAGTAACTCTGTGGATTCTGTGTTCTCTATGATCTCTATGAACTCTGTGCACTCTGTCTTCTATATGGTCTCTATGAACTCTGTGGATTCTGTATTCTATGGTCTCTTGGAACTCTGCAGATTCTGTACTGTATGGTCTCTAGGAACTCTGTGGATTCTGTATTCTCTACCATCTCTATGAACTCTGCAGATTTTGTATTCTGTATGGTTTCTATGATCTCTGTGGATTCTGTACTCTATGGTTTCTAGGAACTCTGTGGATTCTGTATTCTATTGTCTCTAGGAACTCTGACCTCTGTGCTTTCTGTATTTTCTATGGTCTCTAGGAACTCTGTGGACTCTGTACTCTCTATGATTTCTATGAACTCTGTGCATTCTGTATTCTATGGTCTCTAGGGACTCTGTGCATTCTGTATTCTATGGTCTCTAGGGACTCTGTGGACTCTATATTCTCTATGAACTCTATGGATTCTGTACTCTATGGTCTCTCTGTGCATTTATTATATGGTCTCTAAGAACTCAGTGATTTCTGTATTCTCTATGGTCCTTATGAAATCTGTGGATTCTGTATTCTATGGTCTCTAGGAACTCTGTGCATTCTGTATTCGCTATCCTCTCCATGGTCTCCATGAACTCTATGGATTTTGTATTCTCTATGAACTCTATGGTCTTTATGGACTCTGAAGTCTATAGACTCTCTGTGAACTCTACGGATTCTGAGATCTGTATGGATTCTATAATCTCTATGGTTCTATAGACTCTCTGTGAACTCTATGAATTCTATGGTCTTTATGGACTCTATAGCCCCTGTGGACTCTATGGTCTCCATGGACTCTATGGTCTCCATGGACTCTATGGTCTCCGTGGACTCTCTGATTCTACTCTGTGGACTCTCTAATCTCTGTGACCCTATGCCTTCCCTTGTCCTAGGTCCTGCTACCTCCCTTGGTGCCTTTGATCCCTGTCAGTCTGGTGGGTAGCTTCAGTAACACCAGTCAGGAGCTTGACTCAGCTTCCAGTACCCCAGAGACAACAGGGCCCCTTGGTGTCCCTTGTGCCCATAGGACACCCTGCTGTCCCCTCCAAGTCAGTGGGTAAGTGAAGTCAGAGCTGTGGGAGGCGGGTAAAGACCCTGGGGTTTCTAGTGCAATGAGGGCATGAGGAAGTGCACCTGTAAGGTTTCAGTTCACAGTGTTAAGATGGGAGGTAATGAGGCTTTTATTTTGATGAGGGTATAAGAATAATCTTATTTTTATTTCTTGTGTATGTGCTTGAGTGTGTGTGAGTGTATGTGTGTGTACAGTATACAGAGGACACTGTGTTTCCCTGTGGAGGACCAAGGGTGACTTTGGGAACATCGTGGATTGCTTTGCTCTGGGATTTCCCAGGCTCCACCCACCAAGGCTAGAAGTGCAGACTGCAGCTGTTTCCGCCTGTTTTTTTTTTTTTAACTTTTTAAAATTTTATTCAATTGTGCGTGTATGCATGTGTGCAAGTGTGTATATATGTGTGTGTATATATGTGTGTGTGTGTGTAGAACCACTGATAAATTCGGGAACCACCATGGACCGCCTCCACCTCCTCCTTGTTTACTCTGCCCCAGGATTCACAGGCTCAGCCCTACCAAGACCAGAAACGCAGGGCCCCCCTTCCCAGTCTCCCACTAGCCCCCCCACACTCCCTCTGCTTCCACCCAGCGTCTATACGTTGGGTCTAGCTAGGATCTGAACTCAGGACTTTCTGCCTGCAAGGCAGAGGCTTAACCCCTGAGCCACCTCTCCAGCCCCTCCGCCTGTTTTTTTTTTTAATTTTTAAAAAATTATTATTTATTCAATTGTTCTTGTATGCATGTGTATGTGTGTGTGTGTGTGTGTGTGTGTGTGTGTGTGTAGAACCACGGGCGAATTCAGGAACCACCATGGACCCTCCACCTCCTTATTTACACCGCCCTGGGATTCACAGGCTCTGCCCTACCAGGACCAGAAACGCAGGCCCCCCTCCCAGGCAGCCCCCCCCAGATCCCCCCTTCCGCTTCTGCTTGGTGTCTATACGTAGGGTCTAGAATCTGAACTCAGGACCTTCTGCCTGCAAGGCAGAGGCTTAATCCCTGAGTCACCTCTTCAGTCCCTCTGCCTGGTTTTTTACGTGGCACCTGGGATCTGAACTCAGGACCTCCTATTTGGGAAGCAGAGGTCCCCTGAGCCATCTCTCCAGCCCAATCCTCTTTTGATAAAATAAAAATACCAACGAAAGAGGCCATGGCTGGGTATGTGACTCAGGTGCTGCGCCTGTCTAGTTCGCACAAGGGCAGGGGTCTTACAGCAGCCCCGGACAAAGAAGAGAAAAAGAAAAGAGAAGTCTTCATCTGGATGAGGGCACTTCCACCCAATTGCTTCTTGCTGCAAAGTAGGCTCAGAGGACTCTTGGTCTGGTGAGGAGACTGAGGCAGACAAATCTGAGAACCCCCGTTTTCCCACAGACTCTAGTGAGACCAGAGAGATGGTGTGGCTCAGGAAGACGAATACTCTTATTTGGGTGAGGGGACCAGTTAGAACCTGAACCCACCCTCACTCTCCCAGTCAGTTAAGGGATTGGATGCACCAGCCGCTGCATGGCCGCACCTCACTGTGCCCACAGGGCCATGGAGGGATTGCGCCGAGGCAGAGTGGCGTGTACGAGCTGCGCGTGGGTCGGCGCGTGCTGTTGGCATGGTGTGAGCAGCAGGTGGAAGGCGGGGCTGGATGGCGATCCAGCGGCGGCAAGATGGCTATGTGAACTTCTTCACCACATGGCAGCAATACAAGGTGGGTGTGGGATGAAGGGCACAGGAGGGGGGCCGGCTGGGCCAGGCTCCGCCCATTCCTGACCTATCCTAGCTCCTTTACCCTCCCAGGTAGGATTCGGGCGCCCGGAGGGGAGTACTGGCTGGGCCTGGAGCCGGTGCACCAACTGACCAGCCGGGGGGAGCACGAACTGCTGGTGCTCCTGGAGGACTGGGGGTCTCACGGGGCCCACGCCCACTACATTAGCTTTTCTTTTTTTTTTTAAATTTTTTTATTATTATTTATTCAGTTGTTCGTGTGTGCGTATGTATGTGCGCGCGCATGTGTGTATGTGTGTGTGTAGAACAACGGACGAATCGGGAACCACCATGGACGCCTCCACCTCCTTCTGCCCTGGGATTCACAGGCTCCGCCCTACCAGGACCAGAAGCGCAGGCCGCCCCCGCTTCCGCCTGGCGTCTATACGTGGGATCTGGGATCCGAACTCAGGACCTTCTGCCTGCAAGGCAGAGGCTTAACCCCTGAGCCACCTCTCCAGCCCTACGATAGCTTTTCTTTGGAACCCGAAAACGACCACTACCGCCTGCGGCTGGGCCAGTACCGCCGGGATGTGGGGGACTCTCTCTCCTGGCACAACGATAAGCCCTTCAGCACCGTGGACAGGGACCGAGACTCCTACTCCAGTGAGGGGGCTTTTTATTTTGGTGGGAGAATAAGGGACGTGGGGCTGCTATTTTGGCAAAAAGAGAAGCAGCGGAGTCAGCTACAACACTGTTTGAGGCTAACCTGGACTGTGTAAGTGCATTTCAAAAAATAAAATACATGAGCTGGGGAAATGCCTCAAGTGTTAAAAGCCTCTGTCTCCCATGCAAAAGGACCTGAGTTCAGATTCTAGATCCCATGTAAAAATGGCAGTGGCCTGCAATTCCAGCCCTGGAAAGTGAAGCCTGGGAGACCCCCCCCCAAAGTAGAGCATAAAGAAATAGAGCAATCCAGGATGAGATCTCTTGGACCTCCACAGGGACACACACTCAAGTGCCCTCTTGTACACACACACACACACACAATAAAATAAAATATAGTGTAATGATTCTTCCCTCCTAAGTGCTGGAGTAAAGAAATGTCTAAATTGAGTAGAGAATAAGGAATTGCATTTTTATTTTGATGAGAGGATGGGAAGTTCAGATTCCTTCTTGGATAGAGCAGGAGCAGCCCCATACTGAAGGTGAAGACTGGAATTCTTATTTTGATGGGGAGACAGGAATGGGAACCAAACCCAGGAATCCCTGCATGTCAGACACACACCGTCCCCCAAGTTCAGACTTTTTTCAGTTGGCTGGTCAGTTGGTGCACTGGCTCCAGGCCCAGCCAGTACTCCCCTCCCGGGCGCCCAAATCCCACCTGGAAGGGTAGAGGAGCCAGGATAGGTCAGGAATGGGCGGAGCGTGGCCCAGCCAGCCCCCCTCCTGTGCCCTTCATCCCACACCCACTTTGTATTGCCCCCATCTCTCACATCCTGGGATCACAGGTGTGCACTAGCATACTCTGACACAAGGGTTTTTCTCCCCCCCATAAAAGAATGAACCCTAGACTCCCCCCCCCTTTAGCCAACACTGTGGGAATAGCGTGAATTCTATTATGGTGAGGAGACAGAAAGGCAGTTACATTAAGAAAGTAGAAAGCCAGGGCTTTTATTTTGGTGAAGAGGTGCACCTCTAGGGGAGATTGGGAGGGGGCCAACAGATGGCTGCGAAAGCAGTGCACAAAGAAGTGCTAATTGAGACTTTTATTTTGGTGGGGGAATCCAGGCTCCTCTCTTTCCCTTCAGGTAACTGTGCTTTGTACCATCACAGCGGCTGATGGTACCATGCCTATGTCCACTCCAACCTCAAAGGAATGTGGTGGCATCACGGAGGGCACTACCGGAGCCGTACCAGGACGGGGTCTACTGGGCAGAGTTCCGCGGCAGGGTGTACTCTCTGAAGAAGGTTGTTATGCTGATCAGGCCAGCGTGCCCATGACTACAAGGTAGTGTCCCCCTCTGTTCTCTAGGTCCCAGGATGTCTGCCAGCCCACAAGGTGCCCCGATCTCTCGCTTGGAGCAACACGAGGCATCCACACTATGCGTCTGGCTGGCTCGTTCTTGTGTGGGCACCTCACTGCCCCGCCGGGAGGGGGGTACTTACTCACTCCCGGGGTCTGCCCCCCTCCTCTTCCTGCTCCCTCTTCCCCTCCCCCTCCTCTTCCTCCTTCAGATCCTCCAAGATGAGACGGTCCAAGTCATCCAGGAGGCCGCCCTGACTCAAGCACGTGGCTACGGTGGAGCCGCTGCTAATGTGGGGGTTGCTGGGGTGCAGGACTTTGGGGAGGTGGTTCTGTTTGCGGCTCTTGGGGTGCGCGCAGGAGGTCCCCGGCACGTGGGGCTCTGGAGAGGAAAGAGAGGAGGGGACCATGGGATTGGGGGACCCACAAAGACCCCTCACGGACACAGGGACTGCAGCCACATGACGGACAGAGCTGCCAACACTTGGGGACCTTGGGCTACCGGGCTAGACACAAGGAGCCATGGAGGAGGAGCGAGCGGCCCCGAGAGCAAATGCCGTGGTTCCGAAGAGCCAAGCCAGGGGCCACACACTGCTAGGAGGAGTCAGGGTGGATTGGGGTGCACAAGGCTCACCTCGCCGATTGTAGCAGTTTGTGGCCGAGCACGAATGGGTGTGGGTGCTGCGGCGATCTAGGTTCCGGTCCCAGCGCGGGGGGAGGATCCGAGTGGGGTACACGGGGAAGCCGCACCCGTAGCAGGGAGATGGGGACCCCATCTGCGCCCAGCCCCTGTGACAGGCAGGTGCTGTGAGGGGCCAAGGCCCGGCAGGGTGGATGGGTGGGGCAAGGCTGGGACAGGTGACTGGGTGGATGGGGGTGGGGCTGGCACATGTGGGTGGAAGCAGGGGCTGGGCCGGTCTGGGACAGGAAGGGGGTCCCTGCCCTCACCGGAAGTTATGCCGACATTTCGGACAGTGGAACTCAGCCAGGCCCCACATCTTGTCTCCTGGGACTGGCTCATAGCGTTTGCTGCACTTTCGACACCGGGACACCTGAGGGGAGGAGCACAGAGGGGAACCATCCGGGATGTCAGAGATGCCACTTTAGGATCACAGGAGACAGCACTTCACATAACCCTTCTGTGGCTGAGGCTGACCTCAAACTCCTGATCCCTCCCCTCCCGCCGGCTAGGATGACAAAGCAGGCACCACCTCGCAGGGTTTCTGGGGTGTCAGGGGTAGAACCAATATCCTCAGGCACACTAGACAAGCATACTACCCGCTGGGCCATGTACAACCCTCGTTAAACTTTTATCACAGATAGAAAATAGGGGATGCAGAGGGGTTAAAGGCTTTGCCTGGAAAGCAAAAGGACCTGAGTTCGGATCCCCAGATCCCACGTAAAAATGTCGGTGGAAATAGTGGTGGCCTGTTAATTCCAGCCCTAGAGGGTGAAGCCTGGTAAACCCCTGAGAAAGGAGGAGGTAGAAGGAATCCAGGATGATTCCCAAAGTTACCCTTGGCCTCCATAGGTACACACAGTGCCCTCTGATACACACACACATCCACACATGCAAAAGAAAAAAAGTTTAAAAAACACTGAGTCTCTTTCTACAAACATTGGTTTGTAGTGGGTAAGGTTTCCACTCACAACTCTGGAGACCCAAGTTCAATCCCAGGAAGCCCATATGGTGCATATGTCTCTGTCTCTGTCTCTGATAAGTAAATAAATAAATAGGGTTGGCAAAATGGATCCCCGGGGCGAGGCGCCTGCGCACAAACCTGGCGACCTGAGTTCGATCCCTGGAGCTCACATGGAGGAGAGAACCGAGTTCAGAAAGTTGTCCTGACTTCTGCCCGCACACCACAGCACCCCTACCCTCCACCCCCCAATGAAGAGAGAGAGAAAGAAAGAAAGAAAAGTTGTGGAAGATCCTTGGTGGTCTCTATGCACATATGTTCGTATGCACACACACACACACACACAAACAACACACACCACGCAGCAGAAGCTGGGGGTCCTGGACTCCCAGGACTGGTTGCTGAACATAGGTGGGACTCAAGCCCTCAGCGGGGGCTTCACCTCCTTCCGCTGGGGCACGCGGCGCCACCACACGTAGTCGCAAGAGGAGCAGGCAAACTGGCGGTCCACAGCAGGGATGAGGTCGTCCTGAGCACGCTGGAAAATGCGCAGGTTGGCCTTGGTCAGCGGCAGGAGAGAGGCGGCCACGGCCTGCGGGTGAGGAGAGCCCAGGAAAGGAAGGTGACGGACGGTCATGTCACCATACTCCCTTCCCGGAATGTGTTCTCTCTCCGTAACCCCCACCTCCAATGTCCCTGCAAAGGTCCCCTTCTTCCCTCTAAGTCATCCAGGACACCAACGCACCTGGATGTCCCGGTCCTGCTTCATGCCCTCTGGGAGGTCCTAGGGTGGGGAAGACAGGGAGAAAGGGCAGAAACTGGGAAAGGCTCTCAAGGGCTCTGCACAGGAAGAAAGGACACCGGCTCCGTGTGGGTCACAGTGGCCCAAATGTCACCTAAAAGACACATCCCTGCCTATGGACTAAGAGTCGCTAGGCTGTCCGTTTCCCGTGTGCTTCAGGGGGACTCAAGCACCTCCTCACTGACTTGCGAGTCTGAGGCAGGAGGATTGCAAAGGGCCAGAACTCAGTAAGACCTGTCTCCCAGGCTGGAGTGGGCTGGGGGCGTGGCTCAGCGGCAGAGTGACAGCTCAGCATCCTCCAGGGAAGGACTGGGGGCGTGGCTCAGAAGTAGAGCCCGGATCTAGCACACACTACAGTAAAAATAAAGACACATGCAAAAAGAAAACCTCGAGAGTCCTAAGCAGCCAGTACACCTGTTTCCCTCATTTCCTAGGTGGGGAAACCCACCTCCAGAATTTGACATCCCCCTCCTGGGGTATAACTGGTGGAGCAATGCAGAATGGGACAGTAGGCCCCTCCTTGCAGCTACCTACCAAAGGCCTTCACCCCTCCCCCCAGATATCAGCATTTCTGGCTGTGAAATGGATTTTGTAAATAACTGGGGCAGGGTTTTTTTTTTTTGGAGGGGATGGTCAGATAGGAACATGAAGGACCACCCCATGTGGCCATTCCCCCTCAATGACACACCCACAGGTCCAAACAGGAAGAATGAGCTGTAGTGTGTTGCTCTTAAAGAACACTTTTCTGGGGCTGGAGATGTGGCTCAGGGGTTGAGCCTCCGCCTTGCAGGCGGAGGGTCCTGAGTTCGAACCCCAGATCCCACGTATAGACGCCAGGCAGAAGCGGGGGCGGCCTGCGCTTCTGGTCCTGGTAGGGCGGATCCTGTGAATCCCGGGGCAGAAGGAGGTGGAGGAGTCCATGGTGGTTCGCGAATTCGTCCGTGGTTCTACACATACACAGACACACACACACATGCGCGCACATACACACGCACACAGTTGAATAAATAATAATAAAAAAATTAAAAAAAAAAAAGAACACTTTTCTGGGACTGTCCAGATGGCTGAGATAAGCTTTATTACGCCTCTGCCTCACATGCAAAAGGACCTGAGTTCAGATCCCCAGATCCTACATAAAATGTCAGGTGGAAATGGAGGCAGCCTGTAATTCCACCCCTGGAAGGCGAAGCCTGGGAAACCCCAGAGCAAAGAAATAAGGAGGTAGAAAGATCCAGGATGATTCCCAATCCCCCTCCATCACTTCTACAGAAATGAATTGCCAGGTGGCAATCACCCCAGGCTAAGAGATAAAGTGACTTCATTCACTCATTATTTATCTTCCTTCTCTCCCCTTCCCTTCCTTAGGCCTCCCTGGCTCTGTTCCCACCCCTTCCACCCCCCAGTAGGGAGCTGGAACAAAGTCCAGGGGTCACACACGCCAGGCCAATGCTCTACCACAGAGCCATCTCCCACTCCCCCCCAGATCTCACTGGAGCTCCAACCTCCGGACAGTCTTGTGTTCTCCCCCCACCACCACCCTGCCCCCCCTCCTTCCCCAGACGCTCAAGTTCCTCCTCCCCCACTGTCCCTGCCCCCAAGCCTTCTCTGATTGCCTCTTCGGCTTTCTGATCAGCACATAATGAGCGCCTCCTGTTTGCAGACTGCAGGTGAAAAAATTGGACCGTGAAGTCTTAGACCCGCAGAGGGACGCGTGCGAGCGATAGCTATAGAAGACTAGCGGATCCCTCTCTATTCCTCCTAGATTCCCCCCTCTTCTCCTGGGAGCGGAGGGATTAGGTTACCTGCGCATCCAAGTCCTTGCTCAGCTCCTGCCTGTCCCTCTGCTTCACACCTGGTAGGGAAGAAAGGAAGGGGCTCTTCACAGGTGTGTAGGATCTCCAGGCGCTCCAGAAACGAAGCTCTTGAGGGGAGATTGGGAGTGGGGAGCGCGTCCCCACCGCAGCTTCCAGCCGAGGAGAGGGGTCCTGACTCACCGTACACAATGGAACGTCCTACTCCCGTGTGGTCGCTCCCAAATTTTCTCATAAGAGCCCCCGCTTTCTTGGGGGACACTTTGCCATGAAACTTCTCGCGGAGGCGCCTGATGCTCTTCTCCAACTGGGGTGACGGCCGGAAGGAAAGAGGTGTAATGAGTGAGTAGGTCAGAGGTGGGGGTGGGGATCCTGGGGAGCAGCGCTCAACTCTCGCTTCTCTCGGATGCCATCAACCCCCCTATCTCCTCTCAGGCTAGGCCTTGACCCTAACTATGGCCTCTCCTACCCCCCCCTCCTTTCCATCCCTTTAAGGCATTTCCTGGAAAAATCCAAAGTCCTCTCGGGATGTGGGGGAGGACGCGCTCACGCGCATCTCAGCCTCTCTCCCGGGTGCAGACTTTGTTGGGATTTGGGGGCGTGTATACATGTGGGGGAATCAATCCAGGTGTGCTCCCCCCACAATTGACCCCAGATCCCACAGCCCCAAATGATCCCCTCTCCAAATGATGCTGGCCAAAGGTGGATGTCGTGTGTCGCTCGCTGGGGGCCATGGAAGTCGCCAACCTTCCCATGGAGGGAGCCAGATGTGCACGGCGGATGGGGATGGGGTGGCTGGATGGCTGGCTGGGGGTGCCCCCCCCTTCAGGAACTACGAAGTCTTCCCTCGCAATCCTCCCCCCACTCATGGGTGCTCCCTCCGCACCCCACTCTGTGCACCCAGCGGGGCCGTGGTCGCCTCCTACCTCCACTCTTTCCTGCGACATGGTGCGTGGCGCGTGGCTCCCGGCGTCCGGCCGCGGGTCTCTTGGGCCGCGCGGGGCAGGGGGCGGCGCCTGGTCGCGCTCCGCCCTTCCTCCCGGGAGGGTGTTTCGCTTTTGATTCTCCGCCGCAGCCGCGGCGTTGACTCCGCTTCGAGCCCTGCCTCTGCTCCTGCGCGCCCCCCAAGCTGCCCCTGCAGGGGAAGGAGGATCGAGCCCGTGCGCGAGCGCGCGCGCGCGTGTGTGTGTGTGTGTGTGTTATGGGGTGGGGTTCTGTCCACACACTCACACACACTCCCTTGCTTCGGTCCCGCTGCACCGCGAACCGCGCGTGCGCGCCTCGCCCGCCCCGGGAGTCGGAGATGCTGTGGGCCGCGCGGGCTCTGCAGTCGGTCACATGTCCCCACGCTGCGCGGGGTCCGCGTCTGCATGTCCCTCGTAGGGGCGGGGCGCTCTCCATCCTCCCTGCGCTCCTTTCTTCCTTCAGCAGCAGCCTCCCTCCTCCTCCCCCCAGAACCTGGTACCGCTGAGGACTCCCGACTCTGGACTTCCTCTGAGCCTCCCACGCAGCCTCAGTGTTCTCGTCCATGAAATGGGATTGCGGCCCAGACTGCCCCCCAGGGTTGCTGTGGAGCCCAAGATGGCCTTGAACTCCTGATCCTCTCGCCTCCGCCACTCCAGTGCTGGGGTGATAGGCAGGCGTGGGTCCTCATGCCCAGACTTATTGATTCGAATAACATCTTCGTTTAATCAAGCAATTGATTAAAGACGGGTTTTCATGTAGCCCAGGCAGCCCTCAAACTCAGTAAGTAGCCGAGGATGACCTGGAACAGATCCACTCGACTTCATTTGATTTTTGGGGTGACAGATGTGAGGGCCGAGCCCAGCTTGCACAAAAGAAAACGTAATGGTCCCTGGCTTGGTAGCTATGGTGCCATGCTGGGGACCACTTCCAGAGGGACCCAGGAGGGACAGGCAGTGCGGGATGGATAAAGCCGAAGGTGGAAAAACGCTGTGGGTCCTCAGCACCCTGCCGAATTCATTCCCTTGTCAATCAAAAGGCTGAGAGGCCCACATAGGATGCTGACTTTGAGACCCTTGGGCAGCCCAGCTAGATGCCGGCTCCCAATTAAAATTTTCAAAAGTTTTGGGGGGGCCGATGTTCAGGCCTGCCCATACAGGAGGACCTGGGTTCTGTCCCTAGTATCAAGGGGAAGGCATAGAAAGATTCCCTGGGAAAGGACAATGTTCGACCAGCCCAGTGGGTTGGTTGGGGCTCTGACCTAGACTGAGGGGCCATCAATATGAATCTTGGTTAGGAAATGAAGAGGAGGTATACTATAGAGGGTCGTTGTGTGGCTCAATAAGAACACAAACACCTGGAATACTACACAACCATCAAAAGACAAAATCCTGTTGTTTGGCATAAAGTGGATGAAGCTGGAGGGCTTTGAATTAAGGGGAGGGGGGAGCCATGTACCTGGATGAAAGAATTGGTCTAGAAGTGGGGCAGGCTTCCCGGAGGCCAGAGGTGGACAAAGGCCTGTGGGGTGAGTGTTTAGAATACCTGATATATTTCAAAACAGCCAGAAGGGAGGTTTTAAAGGTCTGGCCTGGATGCTCACTTGCTGTGGTAGATACCCTAGTTGCTCTTACCATGATACAATGTTCCCAGGTAGCAAAAGGTCACATTAAGCCTAGAAAAATGTACAATATATATATGAAGCGTTGTGAGATTCAGTGCACAGAGCACTGGTGTGATATGGATGAAGTCCTGGATTCCAATCCTAGCATGGTAGAAACCAGGCAGAGTGGGCACACACCCGTCATCCCAGCACTGGGGAGGTGGAGGTATTCAAAAGGGCATCTGAAAGATCACTCAGTGGGCAAGGCACCTGCTCCAAAACCTGGAGACCTAATTTTAATCCTTGGAACCCCACATGGTGGAAAGAAAAAAATGACTTTTGAAAATTGTCCTCTGACCTCCACCTGTGCAACATGTGCAACATGGCATACATGTTTTCTGTCTCTTTCTCTTTTTCTCTTTCATAAATAAAATATTTACAAAAGCTTGTCTTTTTAAAAGATTGGACACATGTAGATGAATCAGAAACAAACAACTCCCCTCACACACTTACTCAGTCGTCATATGGGGTCACTGTCTTCTCATCAAATGTTCTGACTTTTGCTGTGACCTTCTTAACCCCATGCACATCTGGGGGGGAACCTGTGAGACCAACCCCATGAGATCCTCTGGGAAAAGGTGTGGAAGAGGCAAAAACCATGCATGGAGCCTGGCAATGCCCGAGGTAGTCACAGATACCCTAGCATAAGGAAGTCAGTGCTGAATCCCATTAGTTTTGTGTATTTGATATTGTGTGTGATGCTATGGAGGGTGCATATGTGTGAGGGGGGACATCCTGGGCTACAGAGCAAAACCTTGTTTCAAAAACAATCACAGGGGCAGGGGGGTTGGAGAGGTGGCTCAAGGGTTAAGCCTCTGCCTTGCAGGTGGAAGGTCCTGAGTTCAGATCCTAGACTCCATGTATAGATGCCAGGCAGAAGCGGGGGCGGCCTGCGTTTCTGGTGCTGGTAGGGCGGAGCCTGTGAATCCCAGGACAGAGTAAACAAGGAGGAGGTGGAGGCGGTCCATGGTTTTAATGACCACTCACCCATGGCCTGGTGTATTTCAGCCCACTCACACACTCATTCACATGACTGCGCAGCCTGCTGCTGTGACAAAGAAAGGCGAGGTCAGCTGTCCCCGCCTCTGGCTCAATTTCCCAGAGACTTGACAACGGGACAGGGAGTTTGTCTGAGCAAAATCTCAAGTTTATTGGGGGGAGAGAAGGAACTTATATAGACAAAAGGCCACAAGGCGCCAAACAGGCATCCAATTGTGTCGAAGGTCAAGGCAACGTTCAGGTTTTACAGGTGAAGTCTAATGTTAATCAGCACAGGAGGCAAGCCAATACCTGAAAGCCAATTAGGGGTCCCTGTAATGTGATCAGGGTAACGCTCAAGACACTAGCTCTCAGCGCCATCTTTAGTCCCATGAGCTCAGCCATGTCCTGGGGCATATCCTGGGTGGGCCCAATACATGGTGGTTCCTGAATTTGTCCGTGGTTCTACACACACACACATACATGTGTACACACGCATACACGCACAGTTGAATAAATAATAAAAAATGTTAAAAACAATCACAGGAGCTGGAGAGATGGCTGAGAGGTTAAGCTTCTTCCTGGAAAGCAGAAGGTCCTGAGTTTAGATCCCAGGTTCCGGGTAAAAACACCAGAGGGAACCGGCAGCCATCTGAAATTCCACCTTTGGTGGGCGGAGCCTGGGAAACCCCAGAGAGAAGCAAGAAGGAGGCAGAAGCAATCCAGAGTGATTCCCAAAGTCACCCTTGGTCCTCCACAGGGGCACACAGTGCCCTCTGATACACACATATTAAAAAAAAAATTGCGGGCTGGAGAGGTGGCTCAGAGGTTTAAGCTCTTCCTTGGAGGTCCTGAGTTTGGATCCTAGACCGCATGTATAGACGCAGGGGAGAAGGAGAGCAGTGGCAACATGCGTTTCTGGTCCTGGTAGGCGGAGCCTGTGAATCCCGGGGCAGAGTAAACAAGGAGGAGGTGGAGGTGTCATGGTGGTTCCTGAGTTCGTCTGTGGTTCTACACACGCACACGCACACGCACACGCACACGCACACGCACACGCACACGCATGCACGCGCACATGCGCAATTGAATAAATAAGAAAAAAATTGTTTCTGACCCTGGGGAGCTCCTAGCCTAATTAATTAATTAATCAATTAATTAATCTTGGACTTCAATTTTCTTCAAATTCCCCATATAGCTGAGGAGGGCCTTGAACCTTGGCATGGCCCGCCTTCTCCTCCCCCTCTTGAGTGCTGGGATTGGAGGGGGTTGGATGTTATTTCTTCATGTGAGAGTCCTGCAGTCACCCTATTTTATCTTCCACAGGATGGGGGTTGTCAAGGAGGGCTTTCTGGAGGAGGCATGACTTCCTGCCATGTTCTTTAGATTTGTGCTGAGAGCTTTCAGCTGCTTGTCTTTTTAAAAGATTTCTTAAAATTTTATTCATTTATTTTGTTCTCTGTGTGTGTGTGTATGTGTGTGTGTGTGTGTGTGTGTGTGTGTGTGTGTGTATCAGAGGGCACTGTGTGTCCCTGTGCAGGACCAAGGGTGACTTCAGGAATCATCCTGGATTGCTACTGTCTCCTTTTGGCTTCACTCTGGGATTTCCCACCAGAGAGGGAAGTGCAGGCTGCTGCTGCTTCTGCCTGACTTTTTTATGTGACTCCTGGGATCCGAATTCAAGATCTTCTGCTTGTGAGGCAGAATCTTAACCCTTGAACCATCTCTCCAGCCCTCAGCTGTTCTTATTTATCCTCCCTCCCCACGGTAAATCCTGCGAAGCAGAGAATTTATTTATTTTTCAAATGGGAAAGTGGGTTCAAGAATCTGATCAAGGATCAAAGAATTTTCAAAGAGCCAGGGATCCCTGGCTGGGGTCAGTGGGAGGAGCATTTGCCTGACACATTCCAAGCCCTGGGCTTCATGTGTGGAAGCAGGTGCAGGGTACACACGCCTGTGACCCCAGCACGCAGGCAGGAGGCACAGAAGGTCAAGGTCACCCTGGACTGCAGAGAGCAGTTGGAGCTCAGCCTGGGCTATGTGGGTATCTGTCTCAGAAAAGTCCACCAAGAAAACAACCATCAAAAGAATCAGGGAGGGCCAGCAAGATGCCTGTGTAGACAAGGGGGTGTGCCACTAAGTCTGGTGACTAGAAGGAACCCACAGGCTGGCAGGGGAGAACTCTTAAAGTTTCATTCACTTCACCCACATGTCCCGGCACAGGCTAGCCTACATCCATCAGTGATGTAAATAAAAACGGGCTGGAGAGAAGGCCCAGGGGCTAAGCCTCTGCCTCAGCAGAAGGATCTGAGTGTGGATCCCAGATCCCATGTATAAAGGATGGCAACCTACAGCATGTCAGCCCCCAGAAGGCAGCAAAGCAAAAAGGAAGTAGAAGCAATGCAGCGTGACCCTCCCAAAGTAACCTTTGGGCCTTTGCAGGGACACACAATGCCCACCGACACATGCATACTAAATATAAATATTTGTTTTAAAAATAGAAAACTAAATGGCAAGGGTTGTGCCCAGATTCTGGGGTCTCAAAAATCAACAAGGAGCCAACACTGGCTGCAAATCGCATAAGGGTCTTTATTAGCAGATTTGAACCTGGGCTCACAACCTGCCAACAGCAGTGTTGAGCTGGGAAGCACCCGTGACCCTTTGTCTGAGTGAAGTTTTATAGTTTACAGGTCGGGGGACAGAGCTTCCAACTTGGTAGTTACATGATTGGCTAACAGCCAACAGATTTGGCACACAAAGATTGGTCCCCCCCTTTGTCTGTGAGCAGTTTGAATTGCAACCTTACTACCCACAACACCAGAGATTTTCTTCTCTGTTACTGACAAATGGTTGTTGGTCTTTGATTGGCCTGTGAGGCCAGGCAGCCCTGGGGCAGCCCCTAGACTTTTATGGTAAGGGGAGGAATAAGAGGTGGGCGTTCTTTTCAGAGAGGCCACATTCCAAGCTTTCAGCCTGTCTCTAGTTAGTGCTAAATGGCTGCACTCTAACTGGGCCACATTATGAAAGCTATATACAAGAACTAAAAGAAAACCAAAATCGGGTCATAGGTCTCCTCATTCCCCCCTCTCTCTGGGGCCTAAGGAGCCCAATCATGGGTTCATGGTTATTTCAGCTTTCCTCTCTGGCAGAGGCTGATACTGTTGTCTAAGAACCATGAACTGGACTGCTCCTACTCTGTCTTTGATGAAAGCAATGAGTCTACTAATAATGCATGGTCCTATGGTGAGCAAGAGTAACAGGATTATCAGAGGCCCCATCAAGGAGGAAATGAGGATGGTTAACCAGGGGGAATGGGAAAATAGGGTTGTGGGGCTTTTCAGCTCCCCCCTTGACTGTCGTCCCGCAGCAGTAAAGGGAAACCCTGCCCCACAAGACTGATCGGGAGAGGTAAGGTCGCGGGGTGGAGAACACACACACACACGGCCAGGAGTTCTGTCTGAGCTGGAACTGACTTATGGCGGAAGTGCAGGGTAGTAAGAAAGGAAGGGGTGGAGTGCAGTTATCCAATCAGCTAGGCAGGGGCGGGGAGTACAATTATCCAATCAGCAAGGGAGGTAAGCCAGAACATAAAGGGCAGCCATATTCCCAACTCAGCGTATGCTGTGTCCCTACACCGGTATGGGTATGGTTTCTTGGTTGGGTGTGGGGCTGAGTAGCGTGACCAACTTTTCCCTGGGGCTAAATAGCCCTACAAGGGTTTCATACCATCCTTGTTGTTGCTCATGCTCTCGCTTATGTTTGGCCAGCCCTTCTCTTATTTTTGCTATAGATTCCTTTACAATACCTGAATGGTCCGTGTACACACAACATTCCTTCCCAATGCTGCACAAAGCCCCCCCTGCTGTAAAAGCAATAAGTCTAAACCTCTGCAGTTTTGCAACGCGACTTCTGAGAGGAAGGTAAGAGAATCCTGAAGGCGGGAGATAGAAGTCTCTATTCTTTCTATATTGCAATCAATGGCTACCCTCAGCCCATTGTAATGTTGGTCCTGCAAAACTAGGGAGGAAATCCCTGTTCCTGCCCCATATTCCCCAGGCCAAACAACATGTGAGCATTAGGGTGGTTAAGGGTTCCCCCTTAACTCTTTCAGTCTGGTTTGCTTTGAGTGTGCTTTGAGAACTTCTTCCAGATGATACAGGATTCTGGGGAAAAGCTTTACTAGAACACAAAAGTCTCCTGTCTGAGCTAGTAGTTGACCATGGACACAAGGAGTTAGCCCTATAGTGTAAGCCCACCAAATCCCAATAGGGGGCAAATAGTAAGATGAGTCATTAATTGTCATTGTAACCTGACTGCACAGCTCTCTGTGTGCAGGAGCAGGTTACCCAAGGCACGTTCCCTGTTCTAATATGGCCTGCAGAGTAAGGTGTTATTTACTCTGCTGCCACCTGCAAACATTCTGGTTATTGGACCGGGTGTAATTACCAAGCATTGCCATCCCTTCGTAGAATAGGGGTTGCATGCCAAAGCAAAGCCAACAAGCTCTAGTCATGTTGGCTGGGTGGCATTGAGGAAGTTATAGCTCTGATGCATTAATTCCCAGAGAGGGTTCTCAGGAGGTGGTGTAACCATCAAGTGCTGCAAAAGGCGGCTGTCTGCAACTGGGGTGGAAACTGACCTTTTGGGCTTGGGGACAGAATGTATGGACTTGGCAGGACCAACTGGGGCTAGAACTTTGTTGGGCTCCACTGGCAAGGTGACAGGCATACTGATCTTTTGAATAGAAAAGAGGAGACCAGGGTCTAGGCCAGATCAGTATACTCACAGTCCCCAGGTCATTACACTTGACCATTTTTTGTACTCTCTTCCCTGCTGGGTGAGGGTTATTTCAAGCTCACCTCCATCTGCTTCTGAGTATAGCTTAGTGACATTGCTAAGGTCTCATACATCTTGGGAGGGGGAATCCGTGGGGCTATAGTTTCACACCCCCAGCGTGCACAATAATAATTAGATCCCCCCCCACCTTGATGGTCCCCTGGGGCAAATATACCATTGTTCCTTGTTTAAAGACTTCCATGCACACTGTGAAGAACAAGTAAATCCTATGTTCCGAGATCTGGTGCCAGTACCTGAATGGGAGCACCCTGAGTTGGGTGTAGGAGAATTGGAGCCAAATGAGGGCCTATATCCCCAAGTAAGCCCTGCTAATGGGCAGATGCCTACCCGAAATGTAGGGAACTTGATGTTTTTGGGCCCTGTGAGGTTGACAGTCTGAATTATTCTGCCATCCTCAGGCTTACTCAGGATCCATGAGATTTTAAAAGGTGCATGGGGGTTGGTGTTGGCAGAAAGGGAGAGGCCCACCAAGAGTACAGAGACCAAAGTCAATATGAGTGGCGCAGTCTTAGCTTTAAGGGGTTGTCCTTGTCCTGTAGACTCTTCCATTCTGGGATGTAGTCCTCTGTCACAGTAACGGGGTCTGCAGGCCTGACGACCCACAGAGTGACACATCAACTTAAAGAGCGGTGGGAGTGGTCAGGATCACAATGTAGGGTCCCTTCCAGCAGGGTGTGAGAGTCTCCTTCTGATGCCTTCGCACGTATACCTAGTCACCTGGTTGATACTGATGTGGGTCAGGTGGAGGTCCAGACTTGTAAAGGGCCTTGAGCCTTGAACACACCTCCCCATGGATGTGTTGGAGAGGTTGGAGGGAGAATAGCAAATCATTATCATCAAATTCAACTAGGATTTCTGTCTTAAGGGAAGGTACAATAGGAGGAGCGACTCCAAACATAATCTCAAAAGGGGTCAAGCCCATTTTATAGGGGGAGTTCCGTACCCAGAATAAGGCAAAGGGAAGGAGAGACACCCAGTCAGCGCCAGTCTCTAAGGCTATTTAGTTAAGGTCTCTTTTAAGGTTTTATTCATACTTTCTATCTGACCTGAGCTTTGGGGTCTATAAGCACAATATAATTTCCAATCAGCTCCCATTGCCTGAGCTATTCCCTCAATTACCTTAGAAGTGAAGCCTGGTCCATTGTCTGACCCTATCCTGACAGGAAAACCTTACCTGGGCATGATTTCTTCCAGCAATTTCTTGGTGACACCTAAGCAGTTTCTCTTTTGGTAGGGAAGGCTTCTGTCCATCCTGAAAAAGTGTCTATGAACACCAGTAAATACCTGTACCCATATTTTCCAGGCTTTATCTGAGTGAAGTCCGTTTCCCAATAGGCCTCTGGGCAATCCCTGCGAAGTTGTGTTCCTGGGATGGGGCCATAAGATGTGGCATTAGTCAGCTGGCAAGCTTTGCAGCTGGCCACAATCTGTTCAATTTTAGATCTGGCATACTTGATAGCTATGTGGGCATGTCGGACAAGGTCCTCCATTTTTCTAATTCTCATGTGTGTAGCTCAATGCATCTTTTGAAGAACTCTGTGCCCCAAGTCTTCAGGCAGATAACACTCCACCATCCCTGCAGGCACTGAGTCTTTGGCAAGTGTTTAATCCA
Organism: Typhlomys cinereus; assembly: GCA_023101885.1. Taxonomy (NCBI): domain Eukaryota; kingdom Metazoa; phylum Chordata; class Mammalia; order Rodentia; family Platacanthomyidae; genus Typhlomys; species Typhlomys cinereus. The sequence goes on from JALPQD010000217.1 coordinate 153,131, forward strand.
AATCATATCCTCTTCAGAGTATCCGGATTCCTGTGGCAGGTTTGGTGCCCCAGGGTCTGGCAAACAGGTCACTAAGGCATGGTCCATGTTAAGGGATATCTCTCTAGCCATCCGATCTGCCAGATTATTTTCTCTGGATATTGGGCTATCAGACTTTTGGTGCCCTGGGCAATGAACTATTGCCGGTTTCTTAGGTAACCAGAGAGCTCTGAGGAGCTCTAAAAAATCTTCCTTGTTTTTAATAGTCTTTCCTTCTGCCATCAGAAGGCCCCTTTCACGGCATATGGCGCTATGCACATGGGCGATAGCAAAAGCATACCTGCTATCTGTGTTCAGGGCTTTATCTTTGGCTAGGGTCAGAGCTTTGGTCAAGGCTATCAATTCTGTCCTTTGTGCAGAAGTCCGAGGTGTAAGAGGCTCAGCCCAAATCACCTCATCTTCAGTGGTTACTGCTGCCCCCGCATACCTTAGTCCATCCTGATGAAGCTACTGCCATCCGTGTACCAGATGACGCCTGCATTCCAGAGTGGATGGTCCTGCAGATCTGCTTAAGTCCCATGTACTTGTGCCAAAATTTCTGTGTAGTCATGAAGGGGGGCTGTCCTCTCCAGGTTAGGCAGTAGCGTAGCAGGGTTAAGCATTGTTGGTGCCTGGAACAGGATCTTAGTGGGGTTAAGCAAAAGCCCTTGGTAATAGGTCAGCCTGGCATTACTGATACACCTATCCGGGGGCTGTTTGAGGACTCCCTCTATGGCATGGAGGTTAGTGATATGTAACTCTTGCCCCATAGTCAATTTGTTTGCATCTTTGACAATGACAGCCGTTGCAGCTATCATTCGAAGGCATGGTGGCCATCCAGATGCTACTGGGTCTAGTCTCTTGGAGAGATATGCTATTGGTCTCCTCCAGGTCCTAAGTTCTGAGTAGGGTCCCTTCCCCCTTATGTTCACCAATGTACAGATGGAAAGGTTTGTTTAAATCTGGTAACCTCAGTGCAGATGCAGACAAGAGAGCTAGCTTTAGCTTTTTGAAAGAGTCCTACATGTCAGCAGTCCATAGGAAATCTTTTTCCAGTTTTGTGGCTTCATACAAAGGCCTAGCTAGTTTGGTGAAGCCTGGGATCCATAGCCGGCAAAACCCAGTGGTCCCCAGGAATTCATGTACCTGTCGAGCAGTCAGAGGCATCGGGATCTGGAGGGCTGTCTCTTTCCAAGCATCTGTCAGCCATCTCTGCCCATCCTTTAATTTGTAGTCCAAATAAGTTACCTTAGTCCTACAGATCTGAGCTTTCTTTGCAGAGGCCCGATATCCCAGGGTTCCTAGTGTCCGTAGCAGATCTTCAGTGCCTCCCAAGCATGTTGTTTGGTCCTCTGCTGCTATCAAAAGGTCATCCACATACTGCAAAAGAGTTAGTTCTGTGTGGTTGGAGCGAAACTCATCAAGATCCTCATGTAAGGCCTCATCAAAAATGGTGGGAGAGTTCTTGAATCCTTGTGGCAGCCGTGTCTGTGTCAACTGGCCGCTGATTCCTCTCTCAGAGTCCGCCCATTTGAAGGCAGGTAAAGATGTCTTGGCTTTGGGGGGCCAGAGGTAGACTGAAGAAAGCATCTTTTAGATCCAGCACCGTGTACCAGATCTAAGTAAGGGGCAGAGTGCTGAGGACGGTGTAGGGGTTTGGAACAGTGGGGTGGACATCCATCACCTGCCAGTTTACTTCCCTCAGGTCTTGCACTGGCCTATAGTCATTTGTCTGGGACTTGTGGACCGGTAACAAAGGCATATTCCAGGCCGAATGGCAGGGTCGCAAGATCCCCAACTCGAGCAGCCTCTTGATATGAGGCGTGATGGCTGCTTGGGCCTCTGTTGGCACTGGATATTGCCGGACTCTGGGTCAGCCCCTGGTTTAAGTTCTACATAAATAGCTGGTCTGTGCTTTGCCAGCCCTATTCCTCCTGCCTCTGCCCATGCCTGAGGATATGCTTCCAGCCAATAATCAATGTGGGGCATCGGGCGTAGTGGCTGCTGATGTAGGTGGTACTCGTTTTCTAAGCTCACTGTTAATACTTGAATAGGTTGCCCCTTTTTGTCAACAACTTTAGTCCCTTCAGGGTGAAAGCTGATTTGGGCTCCTATTTTTGTCAGAAGGTCCCACCCCCAACATTGGATAGGGGCATTCAGGAATTACCATAAATGAGTGGGATACCCGATCCACACCAAGGTTTACTGTTCTTTGGGTAGTCCATGCATATTGTTTCATCCCATTGGCACCTTGTATCCATGAGGTTTTATTTGCCAGTTTTCCTTGTGACTGCAGGAACACAAAATGTTGAGCCCCAGTATCCACCAGAAAGTCTATTGGATTCCCCTCCACTCTGAGGGTTACCCTGGGCTCAGGGAGAGGGACTGAACCCTGACATCCCTATTCCTCAGGTTCATCAGCCCCTAAGATCTGAATTGACTGTCTATTCCTCTGTCTGGGTCATTCCCTCACCCAATGGCCTTCTTCTCTGCAGTAGGCACACTGATTACTATTGAGCCTTGGCCACTCCCCCTGCCAAAAGGGGCCCCATTTCTTGTTACCTTGTCCAGAAGCTGGAGGACAAAATCAGTGTTCTGTCCCTTGGGGGTCTGGCATAAAGGAATTTGGTCATCTCCCTGCTTATACAGCAAGCTTGCCTGTTATTGTACACTCTTTCCGCCACTATCATCAGATCCTGCATGCTTCTATCCCCCAGCCTTTCTAATTTCTGCAATTTCCTTTTAATATCTGGAGCTGCCTTATTAACGAAAGCCATCATCAGGGCTGCTTTTGCCTTAGGAGCCATAAACAGAATGCTTCCGTGAGCTGCTCAAGATAGGCTGCCAGGACTCTCATCCCTACCTTGCTGAACATCGTTTACCTTGGCCAAATTAGTTGGCTTTCGTGCAGCTGCTTCAATACCTGCCAACAGGATCTGGTGGTAGACTTGGAGTCTCTCTTTTCCCTCTGCCACATTATAATCCCAAGTGGGCTGCATCAAAGGAAATACAACATTAATTATAGCAACATTAAGTGTAGGTTCCCCATTGTCCCCTGGGACCAGCTTCCGAGCCTCCACCTGGATTCTCTCTCCGTAGTGAAAAGGACCTGTAAAAGTTGCTGACAATCATCCCAAGTAGGCTGATGAGTAAAGAGGACTGTATCCAAAAGATTGATCAGGTCTTTTGGGTTGTCAGCAACTTAGCGTGCTGTTGTCCCCAGTTGTACAAATCACTAGTGGCAAATGGCCAATATCCTGGTTCCCAGCATCATCAAGAGGTCCGGCTACTCTGAGAGGCAAAACAGTGGACTCAGCTGGTCCTTGGTTTAGGAGAGCCCTTCCTGTTCGCCAAAGAGTACCAGTGGCCAGCCCATCAGGAACTGGTGGCTAAGGGAAGGAAGACGGTACCTGATAGGGTGGAGGGAAAATCAACTCCTTTTCCAGAATGTCCTGGAGTACAGGATACAATGGCTTGCCTCAGGCCACATGCCACCACAATCACCCATCCCCTGGAGTCCTTGGGATGTGGCCAGCGGCTATGGCTGTTCCCTGGCCTCTGCTGGCCCTAACTCGGTGGGTGGCCATGAGTCCTGGGATTCCTTCTTCTTGTCATCAGTGGTCTGTTGGAGCGCCAAAACCTTAGGAGATTCTATCTTTTGTGAAGGAAAGAAAGAGCTTAACTAGTTAAGGGGGTTCTCAATGAGATCCTGTCAGACCAGGACATAATGAATTTGGTCCGGATGACCCTGATACCCAGGCTGAAATACGGCCTCTTTAACCTGTAAGAGAATGGATAGGTTATAGGTTCCTTCCTGCGGCCATTCTACATTAAGGGAGGGCCATTTAGACCTGCAACAAGTTTGTAGCTTTCCTTTTTTAAGATAAACTCCTAAATTCTGTCCTCTCTCTTTCACTTCCTTGAAATGGTCCAGGAGTAGACTAAGTGGGGTACTCTGATTCTGTCCCATACTGTCCGTCGGTAAAATAGTCAAGATTCCCATACCAACAAACAGAAGAAAAGACAAACAAATGAGGACTCTTGCCCCCTACAAAGGGGAAAGGGGACGGCTCCCAACTTTACCCCGGCCAACAGCTCCTCAGTGCATCCACCTGAGCCTGATGTTGGCCTCTCCAGGCACCACAACACACCAGACAGACAGATAGATAGACAAAACACTCACCAGTCAACTGGCTGCCCTCCGGTTTGGGGTCCTTGGATGTCTGGGATCCCGCACGAGTCCCCACTAATGTGCCCAGATTCTGGGGTCCCAAAAATCAACAAGGAGCCAACACCGGCTGCAAATCGCATGAGGGTCTTTATTAGCAGATTCGAACCTGGGCTCACAACCCGCCAATAGCAGTATCCAGCCGGGAAGTGTGTGGCCCTTTGTCCTAGTGAAGTTTTATAGTTTACAGGTGGGGGGACGGGGCATGATTGGCTAACAGCCAACAGGTTTGGCGTGCAGAGATTGGACCCCCCTTGTCTGTGAGCAGTTTGAATTGCAACCTTACTACCCACAACATCAGAGATTTTCTCCTCTGTTACTGACAAATGGTTGCTGGCCTCTGATTGGCCTGTGAGGCCAGGCAGCCCTGGGGCAGCCCCTAGACTTTTATGGTAAGGGGGAGGAATAGAGGGTGGGCAACTCCAGTCTGCTGAAACGTTCATTTCAGTGGGGCCGCATTCCAAGCTCTGAGCCTGTCTCTAGTTAGCGCTAAGGCTGCGCTCTGACTGGGCCACATTATACAAAGGGGAAAGGGGACGTCTATATACAAGAACTAAAAGAAAACCAAAATCGGGTTCTAGGTGTCCTCACAAGAAGAGAGAAAGAGGGAGAAAGAGAGAAGAAGATAAAGCAAAAAAAAAAAAAAAAAGAGAAAAAGAAAGGAAGAGAAATAGAAAGCTGGACTGCGCTGGGTTCTAACTCCTCTGAAGCTCAGTGTGGGTAAGTGCACCTCCATCTAAACAGCTGGGTCTGATTTTACAGTTTCTCATTTCCCAACCTCTGCATTGGAATGTTCTGGGCTGCTTCAGGTGATTCTCTGCCACTAGCAAAGTGATCCCAGATGCGCCCTGCCCTTTGACCCCGGTCTTGAGCTGTACCCCAAGGTAAAGGTGTTGCTGGAAGCTCAGAGGCAGAGCTCAAAGAGGAACCGGGTCAATCAATGCACCTGGGTCGGTTGCTTCTGACTCAGCCTGTCCTGGAACTATAGGCAGCAGAAATGTCTAGAATGTCTGCAGTCCCTGGGCTGTTAGCTGGTTTCTTTTTCTTGTAGTGCTTGATACAGACCTAGGGGCTCATACATGCCGGGCTGTCATTCTACCTCTGAGCCACCCCCACAATCCCTTCCCTGGAGGATGCTGGGTTGTCTTTCTACCTCTGCTATCATTCTACCTCTGAGCCATGCCCCCAGCCCTTTATAAGTAAGGTTCAGGTCACTGAAGAAGTGACTCTTGTAGCAGAGGGTTCCAAGCTCTGCGTAAGGGTGAGGATTGCGCCAGGCTGCAGGCAGCGATTGCAAAGGCCCTGAGATAGAAATCACATGTGAGAAGACCACAGAGGAGCGCAGGGAACAGACTAATCCCCACTATCTTGGGCAGGTGCCCAGGGCTGTTGTGAAAAGTGGGGACAGAGACAAACATGCATCCTTTGGGAGACGATATTCTTCTGTTGCGCTTTTATTGGAGATTGAGGAAAGCCCTGAGACTTTTCTGCCACCTATCCCCCCATGTCAGGACTGGCACCCTGGGTTTGCATGTACTAGGAAAATTCCTGCAGTCCGGTTAGCCTCGCCTTCTGGTGGATGTCATCCTCCTTCGGCCAAGGCATGAGGATTGTGTTCTTGCCCAAAATGTAGATATAGCTGCAGGTAGGAGGTGGCAGGACAGGTCAGCAGGGTGTGGCACCTGTGGGGAACATAGCTCTGCCTCCCCCATCTATATCTTTGGTGCTGTGTAGACACAGAGCCTGCAGCATCCTTTACTCCTCTGTGGCTGCCTCCTCTTTTGGGGATTACAGCCCTCCCCATAAAAAATGTGCCACTTCCACCAACCCTCTACTCCCCTCTGCTGGATAACCAAATAATAAGCACCCACAACTCTCTCCTCCCAGGGAATCCAGAACCCCCCCCCCCCGACAGTTCCAAGGAGAAACCGAGAAACCTTGGAACCCAGGATTGGGCTGGGGAAGGGAAGGATACTCAGGGGGATCCCTAAACTTCTTCACCTCCCCATGTACACACTCAGATTTGACTTTCCAGAGGTCTGATTTGTGGCCCATGATAAGGTAGGACTCCTCTTCCTGCAACCCCAGGGTGCCTTGGCAGGTAGCTTGCGACACAAACCGCTTCATGGTGAGGTCCATGGCTGGGTCTGTGCCTGGAAATGGGCTTGGGATAAGTCCTCGGTTCCCCGATCTCCCACGCCGTGGGGATGGGGACATCTCCCCCCACCCCCACCTTTACCCCTTCCCTACCACTCTTGATGATGCTTTTGGATCCACGTGTTGTAGTAGATGTCGGGATTGGAAGCTGCGGCCTCCACAGCCTCCAGGTGAACCTTGTACACTATGGTAAGATGGGGGTTGGTGTCTGGCAAGGTGGGGGGGGCTCCCACACTTCTTTTCTTTCCCCTTCCCCCAATGCTATCACCTGCCCAACTCTCACCGAAGTCCACGCCCACCACACACACAGGCTGCTCTCTGGAGGTCCTCCTGCTACCCGCCTCGGATGTCCTTCTTCACTGTGGCGCACTGGTCTGCCGGGGCAGCTGCTCTGGGTCGCTGGGCCAGGGGTTTCCTCCCACTCTTCCCCACCAGCCCTCTGTCGGCCCCAGGCCCCTGCTTGTTTTTCTAGGTCTTTGGCAGGTTTTTCTCCTCTCTATATGAGGTCATGTAGCCCAGGCTGGCTATGTAGCTGAGGATAACCCTGGACTTCTTCCCCGCTCCCTCCCTCACCCCCCTGTTTCATGTGTGTATGGGGTGGGAGTGTGTGTGTATGGGGTGGGAGTGTGTGTGTATGTGGGTGGGTGTATGTATTCAAGTGCACTTGAATGTGTGTCCCTGTGGAGGCCCAAGGGTGCCATCGGGAATCCTCCATCGCTCTTCCACCTCACTGCTGCGAGCCTGGGTCTCTCATGAAACCCAGAGCAGCCCCGAGAGCTCCTCTGGCTCAGCCAACTTGCTCTGGGGATCCCCAGTCTCAGTATTCCAGGGCTAGAAGTATAAGCTAGAAGTATAAACACTTTCTGAGTTTGGATCTGAGGATCCGAACTAAGGTCCTTTGGCTTGAGAGACAGCAACTCTAACCTCTGATCTGTCTCCTCAGCTTGATATTGAGCTCCTGATCCCCCATCCTCCATCCGAGCTGGTTTGACAGGCTGTGCCACTCGGGGTTCATAGTGCTGGGGACCGAACCTCCTCCGAGAGTGCTAAGTAAGAGCTCTAGCCGCTGAACCCAGACCCTTGCTCTCGGTGCGCCCCAGGCAGAGTGTCCCCACGTAGCCCCTATGGCTTCAAAGCTGCGACCCCATCTCTCTCTCCATTCCTCCGCACTGGGATGACAGGTGTAGGACCCCCTGCGACAGGGTCTGCAGGCCTGGGGAGTGGGGTGGCAAGAAGCTCCTACTGCTCCCCCTTTACTCTCACATCATGCACCGCAACTTACCCTCAGCACATCTGCAGACGTCTTTGTGGCAGATCTTTCGCAGGAAGTCTCACTCGCTCGGCAGGTTGTAGAAGGCGCTGCACCTATGGGCTGTGGGGGAAGGTGGAGAGTGGGAAGGCTAGAGCTGGGAGAAAATGAAGGCTTCGGCTTGGGCTGCCCACCTGAGGTACCGATCACCTGAGATTCCACCCCAACTCTATAAGCAGCAAAACTACCCAGTTCCCATTGGCTGCGGGTGCTCTCTGGCCCCGCCCTCTAGGTTCCTGTCCTTCCTCTCCCTCATTCAGTCTTCTTGGTCCTTATTGCGGACAGCTGAGGCCACGCCTTCAAGACCCCCCTCCTCCACAATTCCTATTAGATTCTGCTCATTCCCTATTACATTCTGTGGCTTCCTGGCACCGCCCACTGTCGCTCCGCCCACCAGGGTCCCGCCCTCCCCTTCCACTTCCAATCAGTCCTCAATCCTTATTGGATTCAGTTGCTTCCTGGTCCCGCCTCCATCAGAAAGTCCAATTCGTTCTTTTCAGTCCCCATTGGTCTCAGATGCTTCCTGGTCCCGCCCCTCCCACTCGAGGCCCCTCCCGCCAGAAGCCCCGCCCGCCCAAGGCCTCGCCCTCCCCACATACTTCCAATCAGTTCTCAGTCCGGGTTGGATTCAGCCGTTTTCTGGCCACCCAGCTGCACCATCCCCTGTGTCTAGGGACGACCCGTATTCTGGGGCTCCGTCCTCATCCCGCGCCCGCCCTGTAGTAGTCGTAGGTGGTGACCGTGGCCGCCTGCAGGAAGTCGGCCTGCAGTATCCGGAAACCCAGCACCGTGTCTTCCTCGTGGAAGAGCTGCGGGGGCCCGGAAGAGTCGTGCTGGGCTCGGGGTGCCTACCACAGGACCTTGGTCATGGCCACCGACCGACCACCAGGGTCTCCTCCCCCACCTTCTCCAGGTAAAGGACCACTGTGCTGTTGCTGAAGCTGGTCTTGGGTCGTAATGAAAGGCGTACGTCTCCACGTCGCTCGTGAGCTAGGGGCGAAGGAGACAGTGGGGGATGTCAGCCGAGAGCCCCCCAACACCTCCCCCTCCATATCTCTCTCATCAGCCGTGCTGTGGAGGAAACTGAGGCCTCAGCATGGGGATGCCCGGGGGGGGGTGGAGGGTGGCGGACATGATTGTGCACCTTCGTGGGGGGGGCAGCGGGGTGGGCTTCACCTGCTTGAAGTCGTGATGGTCGGGGTAGAAGCCGGTGAGCAGGGCTATCTCCACGATTGTCTTGGTGGCCGCCCTCGGACCCTGGAACCTGGGGAGAGGCACAGTCTCTCTCCCTCTGCACCCCCCAATTCCCTGTCTTGCTATGGCCTGCGTCGGGACCCCTGCAGTAGCCTCTCTTTGGATGGTCCACTCTGCTCCCCTCCCCCAGGATAGCGTTAGCAAGTAGAACTGATGGTCCCCCCTACCCCCCCCCCCCCCCGGCCGCCTGACATGACTCCCAAATGAGCTTGTTCCAGGCTTTCTAACTTTCCGGATGTCATGTTCCCACCCTGACTCCATTTGATTCCTTTAACGCCTCAAGGCCTCCCCCCTGGGCCTTTGCACACTCTGATTTAGCAGCAGGGGCTCCTCGCACCTCTTCATCCCCTCCCATCTTTCTTTCTTTTTTTCTCTCTTTTTTCTTTCTTTCTTTCCCTTTTTTCTCTTTTCCTTTCTCCCTCTTTTCTTTCTGCCTTTCCCTTTCTCTTTATTTTACTTTCTTTTTTTCTGTTTTCCTTTCTCTTTCTTTCTTTCCCTTTATTTCTCTTTCCTTATTTGTTTCTTTCTTTATCTCGTTCTTCTTTCCCTCCCTCCCTTCCTTTCTCTTCCTCCCTCCCTCTTTCTTTACTTCCTTCTTTTCTTCCCTTCCTCTTTCCTTCTCCCTCTCTGGCTTCTTCACTCCCTTCACTGCCTCTTTCCCTGATTGGATCATTCCATCCAGCTTGATCAGACCTTGAACTCATGACCCTGTCTGGGACCTCTGGGTGCTGTAGTGACCGGCGCACATCACAGTACCCAGCTGTCACCTCTGTTTTCATAGCCACCAGCCCTCTGATCTGCATCTCTGGCCCACAGCCCCCCTCACCCACTGCTATCATGCCAGGGTGTGTCAGCTGATGACTGCATGGTCATGTGTCTGTCTCTGTCCATCCTGGACAGAGCAGCGGGAGTCCGAAGGACAGGGACTCTCTTGCCTCTCACTGTCTCAGCTCAAGACTTGAAGCATAATAGTTGCTCGGGAGACACTTAGTGTCAACTCCTGCTCTGGATCTGAGATCGAGGCCGCACCAATTGACTTTAGCTCGGTACCTTCCCCAGCCATCATAGCTGGCGAAGCTGTCCAGGCAGTCATTGGCTCGGGGGCTGTTGGCGAGTGCCAACGAGTATGAGGCAACAGCCATGGCGAAGGTGTTTGGAATGGTGGGCAGCTGGGTCTCCAGGAAGCCTCAGGCTCGCTCCATGCTGCCAATCAAATTCTAGACAGCTAGAGGGACAAGTGAGAAGGGGGATCCCAGAGGACTCAAGGACCCAACGTGCCACCCTCATCTCTCATAGGGTCCTACCAGCAACTTGGGGCTGCAAAGTCCCATCCCCTGGTTCAGGACGATCAGGACTATAGCTGTGAGCAATATACTTTCCTCTGAGCCTGTATAGCTTCCCTGTGGGTACAGAACCACATCCTCGATCCCTCCCCTAGCATTTCTTCTGAACTGTGAGATACTCCCAGATTCCGAGTTCTGGCCTGAATATGACTGGAGGTGAGATGCTTAGAAACAGCAGGAGGTAGGCTGGGGCAATGACTTAGGGGTTAAGTCTTTGGTTCTAGAGCAGGAGGACCTGAGTGCAGATCCCAGATCCCACATCAAAAGGCCAGGTGGAAACTGGGGCGCTCTGTACTTCTGGCCCTGGTGGGTGGAGCCTGGGAAAACCCAGAGCAAAGCAATAAGGAGGTAAAAACAATCTAGGATGATTCCTAATGTGTTCTCTCTCTCTCTCACACACACATGCACATACAAAAAAGAAAAGAAAAAACAAAAACAGAGCTCTCTGAGAATGTGTCTGCATGGGAGGAGTTGCCTCAGGGTGGACTGAGAATAGTATCTCCAAACTCAGGATCACTGGACCCTCTGCACGGAGTTTAATTTGAAAGCAAGGACTTTGCAGATGTGCTATGAGGTCATGCTCCATTATGTGAACATTAAATCCAATGTCTGGTAAATTTCCAAAAAAGTATTTGAGGGATTGAGGTGCTCAGCAGTCTGGGTTACAATCTTCCAGTAAGGGTGGGCCAGATACTACAAGGATCAACTTGGCTTTGATTCGGGTCACACATGTAAAGAATCAGTAGTTAAACCCTAATTGATGGTGAAAGACCCAACACATGGTGGGCAGGGGGATAAAATGGAGGGAGCTGGTTAAGGAAGTTGTCATTCTTTGACATTCTAGAATAGATGTGCTCTCTGGTAAGTGAGGTTTGCTTCTCTCTCAGAATTCCCGTGGCCAGTTCCCTCTGCCTCTGGTGTTGGTGTGGTCGTTCCTGCCCAGCTGGATTGAGAACTGTACCAAGATAGTTGTAAGTCACAATAAAACCCCTTGTTCCCATAAGCTGTTTGATTGTAAATTTATCCACAACATAAAGAGAAACTGCAAAAGAAAAGTTGAGGGCTGCAGAGATAGTTCAGGGGTTAAGATTCTGCCTCGCAAGCAAAACCACCTGAGTTCCGATCCTAGATCCCACATGAAAACGGCCAGGCAGAAATGGAGGTGGACTGCACTTCCGGCCCTGGTGGGAGGAACCTGGGAAATTCCAGAGTTAAGCAAAATCCGGGATGATCCCTGAAGTCACTCTTGGTCCTCCACAGGGACACACAGTACCCTTTGAGATACAAACACACACACACACACACACACACACACACACACACACACACACACACAATAATTTTTTAAAAAAGAGTTGAGGGCGTGGTTTAGCCGTAGAGTGACAGCTTGGAATCCTCAGAAAGGGGCTGGGGGCTTGGTTCAGAGGGAGAGTGACAGCTTAGCATCCTGCAGGGAGGAGCTGGGGGCTTGGCTTAGCGTGCACTTGACTCCCAGTTCAATCCCAGCATCGGTAGGAAAATATCAAGCTAGTCTGGCGTGGGGGAGACCAGTCTCTGGGAGGGGGGCACGGGGCCAGGATCTCCACCCTGGGTCTCTGGTCTCTCGTGTTCTCATTTCCAGCTGGCTGGACATCGGGGTCCTCTGGGGGTGCTGAACCCTCGGCTTCGTTTGCACGACGCGTGCATGGACGCCATGAACACGGGGCCCTTCTCCACGAAGTGCCGGTCCTCCGCCTACCGGTGCATGACGACCCAATCAGCCATGGCGCAGAGGGACGCCAGTCCAGCACTTCGGTCTTCATGATGGGGTAGGCCAGGGCGAAGATCCGGAACACATAGCTCGTGAGCCTGTGGGAAGCGGGGGTGCATGGGGGTGACCAAAGCTGATGGCATGAGCTGCGGCTTCCGTGGAAACTCCCACCAGGTCATGCGCTTCAGCGCTGCGTCCCCCAGCAGAGGGCGCTGTTTGAGAAGTTGGTGGAGTCTTTAGGGGTGGAAGAAGGGAGATTTGTGGGAGGCAGGTCTCCGGGTTTTCATAGCCCAGCCCCATTTCCTGTTAGCTTTTCATTTTTGTGAATGTTGTCTCAGGCTCCAACCAGCACCCACCCCTGCCTTCCGCTCCATGATATAACATGCCCGCAATCCGTGAGCCTGAACCAATCCCCAGAACTGCTCTGGGGTCAACTGGGGAGCAGCGTGGCAGATGCACTTTCATGTGCATCAGAGGGCACTTGAGTATGTGTGACTGTGGAGGCCCAAAGGTGACCTGGAGAATCATCCTGGATTGCTTCTATCCCCTTTTTGTTTTGTTTTGGAATGTCCCAGGCTCCACCCAGCAGGGCTGGAATTACAGGCTGCTGCCGTATCCGGCCTGAAACTTTTAAAGTTTTTTTTTATTCAGTTGTGCATGTGTGCGTATGTATGTGCGTGCACACGTGTGTGTGTGTGTGTGTGTGTGTCTGTGTGTGTGTAGAACCACGGACGAATTCGGGAACCACCATGGACCGCTTCTACCTCCTCCTTGTTTACTCTGCCCCGGGATTCACAGGCTCCGCCCTACCAGGACCAGAAGCGCAGGCCTCCCTCACTTCCGTCTGGTATCTATACATGGGATCTGGGATCCGAGCTCAGGACCTTCCGCCTGCAAGGCAGAGGCTTAACAACCCCTGAGCCACCTCTCCAGCCCAAGGCCTGAAACTTTTTGCATGGGATCTGGGGATCTGAGCTCAGGTACTTTTGCTTGAGAGGCGATGGCTTTAATACTCCAGCCTTGGCAGATGGTTTTGAGGGTCATCCAATCTGTAGGGGTGGCCTCGCTGGGAGGGGGGGCAGGCTGTGTGTGTGTGTGTGTGTGTGTGTGTGTGTATGTCTGTTTGTGTCCTTACAATATGCTTCCTGGGCTGCTCTTGTGGATGTGGTAGGTTCCATCTTTGCGGCTGTGGGTTAGCATCTGGGCGTGACCTGAGGAGAGATGGAGATGTAGGTCTTGTGAGGAGGTGGGTGTCTGGTGTGGACGAGAAGCGCGGTCACCAGCAACCAGGAAGAATCTGGCCACAGGGGTCTATACATGTGTGACATCCGCGGATCATTTGGAAAGGTCACGTGCAGGAAGGGCCGAGAAAACGCGGGTGTGGTGAAGGGACGCAAGAAAGGCAGTGGTAACTATCTGGGAGTCATCTTGGGACCTCGTTACCATATGCAGATATTTTGAGCAGGGTTACGTAGTATATTATTATTATTGCAGTAGAGGGAATGGAACTCAGGTTACGAAGGCAGGTGGATTCTGGGCAGGGACTCTGCCTCTAAGCCACGCCCACAACCTTCCCTGGAAGATTCTGTCACTCTACCGTGAGCCACGCCCCCAGCCCTCCCTGGAGGATGCTAGGCTGTCCCTCCACCTCTGAGCCACGCCCCCAGCCCTCCCGGGAAGATTCTGTCACTCTGCTGTCATTCTACCCTAAGCCACGTCCCAGCCCTCCGTGGAAGATTCTGTCATTCTGCCTCTGAGCCAAGCCCCAGCTCTCTTGTTCCCTTCTGTTTTGAGAGGGGCGGGGTCCGTGTGGCCCCGGCTGCGCTGAAGCGGCCTGTTCTGCCGTCCCCCCACCCCCGCCCCCCACTCTGTGTCTGGGAAGCCGGGTGTGCTTCCCCGTGTCAGGCTTTGGCTATCGCCATTTGCATTTCATCCCTGGTCACCCACAGATCTACTGTTCAGGTCACATTGCTGGTATTGGGTGGGGGACTGTGACATGGGCAGTGTGTGTTTGAGAGACCCCTCCAGGAACATTTTGTGTCTGAGTGGGACCCAGCTGTCACTCTGGGGGGAGTCTGCCTGTGGCCTGGGGAGGTGTCAGTCTTCAGGTACCCTGGGGTTGCCTGTCACTGGAGTTACTCTGGAGTTTGTTGCTTGACCTCACTTGAGGGGGGTGACCCTGAGAACCACAGAGTCTGAACATAATATCCAGTGCTGGGTAGTCATTGGGAGAAATTGAGGGTCTCCAGCCAGATTGGGAGAGGACAGTAGGAGAGGAAATTGGGGGAATTTGTGTGGTGTATAATGCAATAAAGAAATCAGGGTTTGGACTCACTGCAGTGAGACTTGTCCTTACCAGACCTGCATAGTGGCTGAGACACCAACATGCCCCCACAGACTATAGGGGATCTCAAGAGAGGTAAGAGGACTGGAGAGATGGCTCAGGGGTTAAGACTCTACCTCCCAAGCACAAGGTCCTGAGTTCGGATCCCAGGTCCCATGTAAAAATGCCAGGTGGAAACTGGGGTCAGCCTGTACCTCTGGTCCTGGTGGGCAGAGCCTGAGAAATCCCAGAGCAAAGCAAGAAGGAGAGAGAGCAATCTAGGATGATTCCTGAAGTCACCCTTGGTCCTCCACAGTGACACACAGTGCCCTGAGACACATGCGTATGTGCACAAATGAATAAATAATAAATTAATAAAATATTTAAAAAGAAGAGAAAACTGTGAAAACAGTGGAGACCTCTCGGACTAGAGCTGGATGAGTGAGGGGAAATGCCCCTATCAGTGGGATGGCCTGAAGAGAGGCAACTTGGTCTGTCACAGAGGCCTGAACCCTCACAAGCATAGACAAGCCATAGGAGACCTTGGGGTTCACAGGAGTAGACAGGCAGGAGGATGGGAGGGAAAGGAAGGGGAAATGAGAGGAAGGGGGATGGAGGGAAGCAGGAACGAGTACTCAATATGCTTGTAAAACTAGAAAAATAATTTAAAAACTTTTTTAAATTTTTATTATTTATTCAATTATGCGTGTATGTGTGTGTGTATAAACCACAGATGAATAGGGGAACCACCATGGACGCCTCCACCTCCTCCGTGTTTACTCTGCCCCGAGATTCACAGGCTCCGCCCTACCAGGACCAGAAACGCAGGCCGCCCCCGCTTCTGCCTGGCGTCTATACGTGGGGTTTAGGATCCAAACTCAGGACCTTCTGCCTGCAAGGCAGAGGCTTAACCCCTGAGCCACATCTCCAGCCCCTAGAAAAATAATTTTTTTAGAAAAAATCAGGATTTGATTGACTTGCATTGGGGGGGCTATTTTCCTGCTGCCAGCGTGCGGCGTGCCACCCTGACCTTGCCCCACTGGCCAGTGGCATCCAGGTAATTGGTGAAGGTGACCACCTGTGCCAGCTTGCTCAGGGTCTATTTCAGGTAGCTGCTGGGACCCACCCCAGGCTTCGGGCTTCCCTGGGGGTCAGGCTCCTCAAGAGTGTCTCTCCTAGGATGTTACCTATTTGGGGGGTGCAGGTGGTCACCTGGTCCACGGTCTCTCTGATCACTTCCACCGCTCTTCCTCCATCTTTCCCCCTCCCATAGCAACTCTCCCAGCTTCCATTGCTTCCTGGGGACCTCACACCTTGGATGCTGATGTATACCTCAGCCTGCATGCTGGGAACCTGGTTGGGGATGTCTTGTCTGGCCATGTGTGTTGTCGGGTCTGACCTGGAAAGGGACACTGAGGTGTCCTCAGGGGGAAGCGCCGGACACCTTTTCTTCAGTCCCTCCCATGCCCATCAGCATCTCCCCCACATCCCCCAGCCTGACAACTCCCTCTCCCTGCTCACCTTGGGGGTTCAGAAGGATGCTGTAGGAGATCCGCTCTATATGACCCCCTGCCTGAGGGTCCCTCACCAGGATGCTGAAGTGAGAGATGCTGTCCTTGGCTCTGGGGTCCCAGTGTCTCGTGTTGAGGCTCAGCTGGATGCTGCTGCCCACCTCAGTGCCCCACGTCTTCACCTCAATGTGCAGGAAGTTTCCAGAGTCTCTCTGAGCGGCATAAGGCAGAGCAGTTATCCTGGCAGAAGCTGCCAGCCAAATGGGGTCTTCCATCTCCACCTGACCAGAAAGATGGGTTGGCCTGTCAGTGAGGCCCTTCCCTTGCCCCACCACCACCTGAATGCCACCCCAATGCCTTTCCACCAGGTTGGCACCATGATCGGAAGCTATTGCAGATTCACATCGGTGTTGATGGTGACAGAGGCCAAGCCATCTTTGGATGTGAACATCCTGTGGTTCTGGCAACAGACCAGGACTCTGGGCATCAGGGACCCATCTGGATTGGAGACCAAGACCTGCGGGTGAGAAGAAGGATGGATATTTGTGGATTTGCAGCGAGGGTCCCAAAGCGTGGTGGCGGGGTGCCACGAAGCAGCCTGGAGACCTTGGGCTCCGTCCCCAGCAAGACAAACACTGGGTGTGGTGGTGCCTGTCAGTCATTCCATCATTAGGGAGGCTGGGGTGGGAGGATCAGGAGTTCAGAGTTAGCCTCAGGTCCATTGTGAGCAACCTAGGCTACAGAAGATGCTTGTCTTAAAAAGTCAAAATCAAAGGGGATCTGGAACAGCTTCAGAGTTTGTCTATAAAGCATCACAGATTGAGGTAGGACTTGAGTGCACCCCAGAAGGTCTGGTTGAGGGAGCAGACCCCGAAGCCCTGGGCCCCCAAATCTGACCCTGAAGTGAAAGGGCATCCCCTGCTTGAAATACTGTGGCGTCCTGGTGCACTGTATGGGATCCTCATGATCCACACCCCCAAGGTTTCTGCTTGGACCATCTTACTCCCTGTGGAGACAGAGACGGGAGGCTGGACAGTGGATCAATGCTGGGGCAGGAGGCCAGCGGGAGGGGAAGAGGAAGGCACAGCTCTGCCTCTCCCGCCCAGTCATGTGCATGTGTGTGCACATGTGTGCATGTGTATGTGTACATGTGTGTTTGTATTTGTGCATGCATGTGTTCATGGTTATGTATGTGTGTGTATGAGTGTATATGTGCACATATGTATGCAAGTATGTGTGGGTGTGTGCACAAGTGTGTACGTGTGTGTGCATGCCCATGTGTGTGCACGTGTGCATGTATACATCTGTTTCTATGAAATGTATGCCTGTGTATGTACCTGTGTGTGTGCAAGTGTGTGCATGTGTGCTTGTGTGGGTATGAGATGTATGTCTGTATTTCTGTGTGCTTGTGCATGTGTGTGCGCAAGTTCTTCCTGCATATGTGCATGCATATGCACACGTGTATGTGAGATGGATGCCTGTGTGTACATGTGTCTGTGCATATGTTTGTGTCTGTGCACATGTCTATGTGCATGTGTGTTTTTGTGTGCACATGTCCGTGTGCATGTGTGTTTGTGTGTGCACATGTCTCTCTGCATGTGTTTGTGTGTGCACATGTCTATGTGCATGTGTGTTCGTGTGTGCATATGTCTGTATATCTGTGTGTGTACATATCTGTGTGCATGTGTTTGTGTGTGCATATGTCTGTACATCTGTGTTTGTGTGTGTGCACATGTCTATGTGCGTGTATGTTTGTGTGGGTGCATGTGTGTGTGCCTGTGGCAATCAGAGAATAAGTGGCATGCTCACTGTATTTATTTTTTCTAACATAGGGCTGCCCATAGCCCATGCTGGCCTCAAATGCACAGGCAGAGGAGGCCAACCTTGGACTCCTGCCTTCCCGCCCCAGCCTTACAGGTGCTGAGTGACTGGGAGCGTTGCCAGCGCCAGTGGATGCCAGGAGGACCAAAGGGCTCTGAGCCTGCCCGGCCAGTGCCCCGCCCACTGGGCTCCACCCCCAGCACTCACCATTCAGAGCTCACTGATTGGCTAAGTTCACTTGTCCAGTGAGCCTCAGGGGTTTGCCTGTCTCCCCTCCCGCTGTGCTGGGGGGAGGATTTGAACTCAGATCCTCATGCTTGCGTGGCAAACACTTTACCCGCTGAGGGAAAGCCTCTCCCCAGCATCTCTCCACCTCTTTGACGAGGGAACCCTCAGTCGGGACATCACCTGAGGAGAACACGGAGACCAAGTTGAGGAAGACAGAGGCCCCAATGAAATCCTCCTCGGGGCTGTCCAACATGGCAGTTAGCTGGGCCTTCCAGAGAGATCCGTGGCCCAGGCCTTTGAAGACCTGTCGGAAGGGCAGAGGAGGGGGAGATAGGTTCTGGGAGTAGGGGGGGGAAAGTTGATGGGGGGAGGAGGAGACGGGGACTCGCTGGCCTCTACCCTCTGCAGGGAGCTCTGGATGGGAATTCTGTGGGAATGTAGCTTGATTCCAAAGATGGGCAGCGCATGACCCTCCACTGGATTGTTGCAGATATACCTGCGGGAAGAAAGGCACCTTGTGGGCTCAGGGTCACCCGTGCACGTGCAGGGCTGCAGGGGAGAGGTCTCTGACCTCACAATATTCAAAACATGAGGCTTGGGTTGGCGCTGGGACTCAGCTAATCAGGCGCTTGCCCGGGACGCATGAGGTTCTGGGTTCAAATCTCAGCGCCTCAGAAGTCAGGCACGGTGGGAATTGCTCCTTATCCCAGCGCTCAGGAGGAGACAGGGTGGGGTGGTAAAAGTCTATGCAATGTCAGGTCATCCAAGCCCTGGCCACCTGGGTGAGCGGGTGGCTGCTGGGGACGGAGCCCAGGGCTTCATATGTGCTGGGCGGGCTCTCTACCCATCAAGCCTCAAACTCAGCCCAAAAGTCTCTTTTCATTTTCTGTGGGGGGGTGAGGTGGGGGAGGGGAGTCTGGGGTTTTTCAGGCTCTGTCTTCCACGATCAGAGTGCACGCCACTGCCATTTCCACCTGGCTTTTTTTTTTTTTTTTTTTTACATGGGATCCGGGATATGAACTCAGGTCCTTCTGCTCGTGAGGCAGAGACTTAACCCTTGAGCCATGTCTCCAGCCCACCTCTGGACAAGGTCTCTCATGGGCCAGGAACTCGAGTAGCCCAGGCTGGCCGCCCAGAGGGCCCCAGAATCCTCAGGCCCCACCACCCAGGTTCCTACCACATTCTCTGCTTCATGGTCTGGGCTCCAGATACACTCAAACAGACACACAGACACACACACACATAGACACATGCAGACAGGCACACACACACACAGATACAGACAGACAGACACACACAGACAGACATACAGACACAAACACACAGACATACACACATAGAGACACACAGACACACAGACACACATACACACATAGACACCCACACAAATGCACACACACACAGACACACAACACACACAGCACTTACACCCAGATACACACACATACATACATGTGTGTGCACCCCACCATTATGACTGAGCTTCACCATGCCTTCCCCACTACAATCACGCCAAAACCTCCTGAAGTGCTGACCCCCAAATAAATCCTCCCTCCCTTAAGTGATTCATTCCCACACTGGAAGCAAGACAGCCCCCCCTGCCCACCCACCTCTGCCTCGGCCAGCCAGGCTCCGCCTCTTAAAGACACCGCAACCTCCCCAAACTCTGATGCCCTCAGCTGGAGACCAACACCAGCTAGCACAGGTGGCACAGGAGGGAGGGGCTCGAGGCTGGGGAGGAGCATCAAGAAGACTCATCGGGCCTGGATGTCAACACCAACGCCTCATGGCTGAGGTGGAAGAATGTTCTGTTTGGTTTCAGCTGTACCTCAAAAGATGGGAGCACTGGGCACAAGTGGGTGGTTTCTTCTTCTCCATGACAGCCCCTCCCTGTTCTCTCACCAGCCCCCAGGATTCCACCCCCAGGTCTCCTCTCACCATAGTCCTTCACGTCAAAGGCGGCTCTGAACTTCTGCTTGCTCGCGCTTTGGTAACTTGCCTCAATGGTCCAGGTTCCTAAGCTATGGTGACAGACATGAGGACACGTGAAGGTCAGAGCTGACCTCTGCCATCGTTGTAGTTAGTGATGGGTGACAGCTTGACAACTGGAGGGGGGAGCACAGAGCAAGATTGGGAAGAATTAGTTATTGGATTAAGCCCTGAGCAAGCCTGCAGGTGATTGTTTCATGGATGAGGGAAGACCCAGCCCTGTGCATTCTGCAGCAGGTCTGCTGTCTGACGGGTGAGATTTGTCCCTTTCTCAGCAGTCCTGTGAATCAAGTGTGTTCAGTTCCCTTGGCCCCTGGTGTTGGTGTGGGCTCTCCTGCCAGCTGGACTAAGAGCTGTAAACAGGCAATCACTTGCAAGCCAGAATGAAGCCAGAACGAGACCCCTCGTTCCCTCTTCAGATGTTTGTCATGAATTTACCAGTGACATGCAGCACTTCAATCACTCATGTTGTCCTGCATGAGAGTGTGTGTGCATGCATGTATGGGTGTGTGCATTTATGGATGTGTGTATGCACGCATGTGTGTGTTTGGGATGTGTGTATCTACTATTTTCTTCAAAGACTGGGGAGAGATGACCACCTTCCACAGCTTCTCTGGGGTAAATTTCGCACCACATCTTCAGAAAGGGGACAGCTGCGTGGATCTGTCTTGGAGACCAAAATTGCTATGCACACCAGTTGCCCCTCCCGCTGAATCACTCTGTCCCCCTTTCCCCTTGAGCTTCTGGCCACTTGACAAGCTCTGGCAGGTGGAATGAGCTTGTGAAGAAGCCTTCCTGTGCCATAAGGCTCTGGCTGATGATGGTGATTCCCTCCAGGTTCTATGGGGACAGTGGAGGTGGCGGGAGACAGAGATGGTCATTCTTCTCAGGGAGGGGTCATGGTGACCCAACATGTCAGCCCAGCTTTGAAACCGCCCTTCCCCCACCAGGAGTCACCTTGATGTCCAGCATGAAGGTTCTGTACACAGGATTCATCTTGTGGTCCACAGTGAGCACTCGGTACTGGACTAGGAGAGGTGGGAGGACTCTGAGTGTGCGAAAGGGAGGAGAGAGAGAAGGAGGGAGAGGGAAGAGGAAAAGAGGAAAAGCTTGTAGGGGAGGAGGGAATGGGAGAGGCAGGAGGACTCTGAACATTTGAGAGAGGGAAGATGGAGAGTAGGAGATGGAAGAAGGGAGGAGGGAGAGGGGAGGACAAAGAGAGGGCAGTCAGGAGAGAGGGCTTGTAGGGAGGATGGTGATGGCACCACTGTATAGGATGGAGGGCAGGGGAGAGGGACTGCAGGAGGTGAAGAGAGAATTTTAGGAGGTGGGAAGGCATTTGGCACTAGGAAGCTCTATGGGGCTCAATCAAGTCCTTAGGGGCCATACTTGAGTGCTTAATGTATAGATGATCTTAGGGGCCATACCCAAATGCTTGGGTGTAGAGTCCACCACCCACAGCATGGCATGTCTCCACCCACTCACACACTCATTCACACTACTGTGCAGCCTGCTGCGATGATGAAGAAAAGTAAGTCTCACCATCCCCATCTCCACCTCAGTTCCCCAGAGACTCGGCCACGGGGATGGGGAGCTTGTCAAAGGCAAATCTCCGTTTATTGTGGGGGTAACTAAACAGCTTATATAGACAAAAGACCACAAGGCACCAAACGGGTACCCAATTGTGTCAAAGGTCAACACATCCTTCAGGTGCTAGTGGTCAAATCCAATGTCAATTCAGTAAGGAAGGCAGGTCAATACCTGAAAGCCAATTAGGGCTCTCTGTAATATGATCAGGGTTACACCCAGGACACTAGCCCTCAGCGCCATCTTTAGTCCCATGTGCTCAGCCATGCCCTGGGGCAAATCCTGGGCGGGCCCATCATCTCCCCCTTTTTGTTTTAGTAGAGCCTATATTTTACAATTAAGTATATGTATGTCCAATGTCCCATCAGTCTCAGCGTGATCTTTCGCTGTTGTCCAATCTCGGTTGATCCTCTCAGTCAGGCAGGTTGCCATCAGCACCAGGCATGGCAGCAGGTAGCTTGGGGGAGTCGAGTGTGGCTCACATGGGCAATACAGGCCTGCCTGCTCTGTCATTAAACCAAAGCCTCACAAGCCTCCAAGCTTGAATCACATCTCTGGGGGGGGGGCATGGCATGGATGTCTGTAGTGTCTCCTAGATGGAGTGCTGCTGAAAGATGTGCTGAGAAAACACTTAAGCAATATAGTTATTAAAAGAACAATTTTTCTACATGTTAGGTCAAACCCAGATTGACTTTTTGAAAATTTAAAACACTGATGGCAAATAATGCCAACCCTAGCTGTTAGTGTGGGTTTACTCCCCCTTTTTGCTTTAGAAATTGGAACTTTGTATTAGTTAAGGTTCTCTAAAGTCACAGAATTTACAAAATGAATATATATATATATATAGGAAATTTATTGAGTTGGCTTACAGATATGGCCAAGGTAGTCCAGCGAAGGCTGCCAATAGCTGAGGTAGTTCCAACGATGGCTGCTCAGTTCGGTAGTCAAGTGGGTGATGGCTGAAGGCTGGAGAACTCCTAGCGCCTTAGTCTAGTTGAAGGTCGAAGAAACCGGGCGTCGGGAAGGAAGAACGATTCCTAGCACAGCTGCAAGAAGGCATCTGTTCTCCTTGGTGGCTCCTTTTTTTTTTTTTTGAAAATGAAAGTAAATTTTATTTTGAAATGTCTCAGTACCTCAGCATTGTTCAAGTTGCCAAAGCTTAGGTAGGCAAAGTGTGTCTAAAACACCATTTAAAATATTTTATACATATACATGTATTTGCACATACAAAATTGGGTCTATATGTACATATCTGTTTATTGTCCCACAAGGACATCACTGGATTGAGAAAATCCAGGTCTTTAAAATGTCATTTTAAAAACTAAGCTTGCATAAGAACAGGTAATGATGATAAAACTCATGAAAGGTACCCCCATTCTTCAAGGCACTGCAGTACATGATAGCATTTTGATAAAGGCATTAATTTAAGCTAAAGATACCATTTTCATAGCACCATTTCGTAGAACACCCAAACAAATTCAGTGTTTTACTGCAGCTCAATTAAGCTTTAACTACTTTGATAAATAAGTTAATATTAATGTTACAGTAAAAACTACATGTTAAAAAGCCTTAATTCCAGTATCTCAGTACATCATATTCAGCACCAGATGGTATTTAAGATTCCTGCAACTGTAACACTACAGTACTGTGACTATGCAAATTCGGTATTATTACGTGGCTCCTTTTTATATGACACAGTATTGGGAGAATCCTTTGAGAGCTTTGGAGTTGTGGTAGGATCTGGTGCGGGTATAATCCTTTCAAGTAGTCTCAGTTGATCCTTTCCAGAGGTGGTCTCAGCCCAGCTTAGTCAAGTTGACACCCAGGCTTAACTATCACAAGTCCACCCCTTGTCAACTTGACACCAAATCACATTTCCTTAGGCATTAAAAATTCTCGAAATAGGGGCTGGAGAGGAGGCTCAGGGGTTAAGCCTCTGCTTTGCAGGCAGAAGGTCCTGAGCTCGGATCCCAGATCCCACGTATAGACGCCAGGCGGAAGCGGGGGCGGCCTGCGCTTCTGGTCCTGGTAGGGCGGAGCCTGTGAATCCCGGGGCAAAAGGAGGTGGAGGCGTCCATGGTGGTTCCCGAATTCATCCGTGGTTCTACACACACACACACACACACACACACACACACACACACACACGCACATACATATGCACACACCCACAATTGAATAAATAAAAAAATTAAAAAAATATATATTAAAAATATATATTAAAAAAAATTCTCGAAATAGGGACTGGAGAGATGGCTCAGGGGTTAAGCCTCTGCCTTGCAAGCGGAAGGTCCTGAGTTCAGATCCTAGACCCCATGTATAGACACCCGGTAGAAGTGGGAGGGAGACCTTCCCCCTCCTCCCCCCCTGCGTTTCTGGTCCTGGTAGGGCGGAGCCTGTGAATCCCTGGGCAGAGTAAACAAGGAGGAGGTGGAGGTGTTCATGGTGGTTCCCGAATTTGTCCGTGGTTCTACACACACACACACACACACACACACACACACACACACACACACACGCTCAATTGAATAAATAAAAAAAAAATTTAAAAATTCTCCAAATAAAATAGTAAGATTCGGGCGATCTAGCCCCTCATGGCCCTCTAGTGCCATGAGTCCGTTTCCAGCTGCCTACTTCTCTTGGAGGCGATCTAGCCCCTCATGCACTCCAGTGCCATGAGTCTGTTTCTTGTTCCTTGCTCCTCATGAATTCCATGCCTAGGCACTGTGAGTTCTCATGGGCTCCCTAGCCCCTCATGGCACTGAGTGACATGAGCTCTGTTTCATTTCTGCTTCTCATGGAGGCACCCTAGCCCCTCTTGGCACTCCACGTCTGGAGTCGGTGAGTTCCAACCTTTCTCTTTTCTAATAAATTCTACCTTAATTCTCAAAAAAAAAAAATAGTAAGATTCATAGTTCCGTTTAACATAAAGCTATCCACGTACAACTACACACGCATTATTTTTTACAAGATTAATGATAATGCCCCTTGAGAAATGTTTAGTCTTTAGTGTCCCATAACACAATATCATAATGTAGATTACAGCATTTCATTTCATAACTACAGATTAACATTACATAACATAACATAAATATCTTCTTAGAATATGTGCACATGCACAAGTCTATTCTTGACAGTCTAAACCAGGAGCACTCATGGCAATTATCCTCCTTTCTGTAACTGGTTATGTGGCCTTAGGTGGTATTTATAACTACCTTCTTCTACTCCCTTTCTGCATTTTCTCCACCTTCAGCAAGCACTTCTGCAGGTCTTGGCTCTTTGTCTGGAGGGGTTATCCATACCTTCATTCCTGAAGGATCTGGACCATTTACTGTCTTTCCTGTGTTGGGTTGCTGTAAATTCCCATTGACCTTAATCACAGGACATGGTAATACTAAGAGACACCCTAGTGGATCTCCTGCACTCCAGACATACTCTTCCTTATCACTATTTTGGAGAACCAGTCCAATTTCTCCTTGGTGGTCCGGGTCAATCACCCCTCCTAATACTGTTATTCTTTTCTTAACCTGTTGGCTCAAGGCATCAGAAGTCCAAAATAGCCAGGAGGATGTCTTAGCTTCCAGTTCAAAGGAATAGTTGCTGTGTCTCCTGGCAAAAGCATTCCCTGCTCTGGACCCAAAACTTCTAAGCCAGTAGACTACAGGATTGTGCGAACAGGAAACAAAAATTTTCCTAATGAGTCACTAAGAGTTATAGTAAGAGGAGCTATTCCTGTTTCCACCCCTTGATTCCTGGACCCGTGAATCCTGGCTATAGGAGACACAGTACCATATATTGGATGCTGGTTTAAGCCTGGAGAATTCTTCCCCATCCCTCCAGACTATTACCACCTAATTGCACTGTAATTGTGCCTTTAAAAGGCCATTCCACTGTTCTATCAAGCCAGCTGCTTCCGGATGGTGGGGAATATGGTAAGACCAATGAATCCCATGGTCATGAGCCCACTGCCGTACTTCTTTAGCTGTGAAATGAGTTCTCTGGTCAGAAGCAATGCTGTGTGGAATTCCATGATGGTGGATAAGGCGTTCTGTAAGTCCCTGGATGGTAGTCTTGGCAGAAGCATGAAGCGCAGGAAAGGCAAATCCATAACCAGAATAAGTATCTATCCTGGTAAGAACAAAGCGCTGCCCTTTCCATCTTGGAAGTGGCCCAATGTAGTCAATCTGCCACCAAGTTGATACTGCTGGCCTTGTCAACTGAAGGCAAATTGCTTCTGATGATTTTTATGAATAGGTATGGAGAAAAAAGCATTTGCAAGATCAATGGCTACATACCAAGTACCAGGAGATGTGTTGATCTGCTCAAGCAATGAAACCACATTTGGTACAGCAGCTGTGATTGGAGTCACAACTTGATTAAGTTTGTGATAATCGACTGTCATTCTCCATGATCCATCTGTCTTCTGCACAGGCCAAATGGGAGAGTTAAAAGGAGAGGTGGTCAGAACCACCACCCCTGCATCCTTCAAGTCCTTTATGGTGGCACTAATTTCTGTAATACCTCCAGGGATACGATACTGTTTCTGATTCACTATTTTCCTTGGTAGAGGCAACTCTAAAGGCTTCCATTTGGCCTTCCCAACCATAATGGCTCTTACTACACATTTCAAGGAACCAATGTGAGGGTTCTGCCAACTTCTAAGTATATCTATTCCAATTATACATTCTGGTACTGGGGAAATAACCACTGGATGAGTTTGGGGACTTACTGGACCTACTGTGAGTTGAACATTAGCCAAAACTCCATCAATCACCTGACCTCCATATGCCCCTACTTTAACTGGAGGGCCACTGTGCTTTTTAAGGTCTCTTGGAATCAATGTCAACTCAGACTTAGTATCTAGTAGACCCCAAAATATCTGATTATTTCCTTTCCCCCAATGCACAGTTACTCTAGTGAAAGGCCTTAGGTCCCTTTGTGGAAGGACAGAAGAAAGACTAATATTAAAGCTTTTTGCTATGGTATCAAGGTCCTTCCTTAAAGGAAACTGGCCTCCCCTTCATTCAAGGGATTCTGGATCTGTAAACTGACTCAAGTGTGGAAATTGGTTGACAGACCTTGATTCTCTGCTACTACGAGTAAAGGTAGCTTTTTCTTCATTTCTGTTAGAATTTTTCTGCTTGTATAGGTCAAATAAGAACTTTGTAGGCTTCTTATCTATTTTTCTTTCGGGGACACCATGGTTAATTAACCAATGCCAAAGGTCTAAGCAACTGAGACCCTCATAAGTACTGTTCTGTCTATGCTGCACATTATGATTAGTATGCTTACTTTGCCATTGGCGATTCAATGCTGCCACTTGGCCCCTACTACTCCTCGATCCACCTAGGCCCATTGAATTTAAGTTTTCCAGCTGGGCGGCAGCATCTCCCATTGTTAGGTCTGGAACAAGGAGAAGAGCAATGATAGGAGCCTTCATATTTGGTGCTGCCCCTCTCACCAATTTATTAAGTACATTTCTGGTAAAAGGCATGTCATCTGGATTCTGCCATTGAGAACTGGATTTTAAAGAACGTATCCAGTCCAGTATATCAATTTCCCTGAGCCTCTTAATCCCATCGTCAACATTAAACCAAGGAATATCTGGAATCTCCAGTTCCTTTTCAGATAGCCAAACTTTAATAAATACTTCAGCTACCTACTCGAATAAACTCTTGGCACTATTTTTAACTCTATGAGTAGCAATGTTAAACCTAGAATCTCTACTCAATGGGTCCATTTCTGTGAACTCACTTTTATCCAGTTTTATACTTCTTCCACCAACATCCTATAGCCTTACAATCCATTCCCAGGGGTATTCCCCAGACTGCTGCTTGAACATGTTAGAAAAGTCATGGAGTTCTTTAGGAGTATAGCGTACCTCCTCATGGACCATACTTTCTATTTTACCTTTAGGGGCCTGTTTGGCCTTGAGTCTTATAGACCTGAAAGCAATCACAGGTGGGCATGCCATAACATCAGCATTTTCTTGAGGCAAAGTCTTTCCTCTTCTTTCAGACAAATCATGGGTAATTCCCTTATGCAAAGATGGAGATAGCAATTCTGTAGAGGGTGGGAGTGGGGATTCATTCTCTGCTAAGGGTGGGGAGACCATTTCCTCAGGTGGAATAAATGCACCAGAAGTTGAGGGTTCAACGTCCTTGTCCCCATCATTGGTTTGGTCTTCCCACACATTAGCATCCCACTTTTCAGGATCCCACTCTTTGCCAATTAGCGCTTTTACTTTAACCGCCGACACTTTTCCAGGCTGGAAATTTAATTTATGTTGTAACTCAGCCACTCTAATAATCAAGGTTTGGATTTGATTTTCAGCAATTCAAGCCCATTGCTACTGGAGAGAAGACTCTCTTCTAGGGCACACTTAGAAACTTCTAAGTTGTTTATGTGCTTTCTGAGTTGGATATTTTCCTCTCTGAGATCTTCCTTTTCCATTTGTAGTTTAATGAGAGATGATAGAAACAACCAGCCAGGGCTGGAGAGGTGGCTCAGGGGTAAAGCCTCCACCTTGCAGGCGGAAGGTCCTGAGTTCGGATCCCAGATTCCACGTATAGACGCCAGGCGGAAGCGGGGGCGGCCTGCGTTTCTGGTCCTGGTAGGGCGGAGCCTGTGAATCCCGGGGCAGAAGGAGATGGAGGCGTCCATGGTGGTTCGCTAATTCATCCGTGGTTCTACACATACACATACACAGACACACACATACACACACACACACAGACACACACGTGCGCGACACGTGCGCGCACATACACACAGTTGAATAAATAATAATAATAATAAATGTTTAAAAAAAAAAAAAACAACCAGCCAGCATCATAGTCTTCCTTATTCTTACTCATTTTATGTAAAGTTTCATGTACAGAATCGCTGAGCTTCTCAATCCTCACAAGAGGGGCATCAAGACTGTCCAACACACTTATTTTTACTAGTTCTAGAAACAGTTCACTCTAAACAGTTGCAGTGTCCTCCATGCCACTAGGGGAGTCTTTAGTCACTGGAGGTTTGACCTTGGGTCAAAAAGCCAGCTCCAGATATCACAAAGCTTGCCAGAAAAATTCATTCTTACAATTCTGTTTCTCTAGAACCACTCCTGGTACCAATTTCTGTATTAGTTAGGGTTCTCTAGAGTCATGGAATTCACAGAATGAATATATATATATAGTCAAGTGGGTGATGGCTGAAGGCTGGCGAACTCCTAGAGTCTTAGTCTAGTGGAAGGCTAGAAGATAGAAGAAACTGGGCAGCTGTAAGGAAGAACGATTTCTAGCACAGCTGCAAGAAAGCATCTGTTCTCCTTGGTGGCTCCTTTTTATATGACGCAGTATTGGGAGAATCCTTTGAGAGCTTTGGAGTTCTGGTAGGATCTAGGGTGGGTACAATCCTTTCAAGTAGTTTCAGTTGATCATTTCCAGAGGTGGTCTCAGCCCAGCTTAGTTAATACTGGGTGTGTCAAGTTGACACCCAGGCTTAACTATCACAACCTTTAATTTGATTAGGTATGGGGTCATCTAGCAGAGGGGGGTGACTTTTTTGGAATTTTAAAGACCTATAAAGACCTTGAGAGATCCATCCCAGCATGGGTGTTCTACACCTGCCTACTTTACCTTTTAACCTATTTGAGGACCCAGATTGCTCAAGGGATAAGGGTGGACAACTGTTCTGACTGCTTCCTGCTGAGATGGGATGTTGAAAGTGAAAGCAATCTAATCTAATCTCATCTAATAAGTACTGGGATGGTCTAGAGGTCCTTGACAGATGGCTCAACACTTTAAGGTCCCTATAAAAGGGACAAAATACAGGTTAAACTTTTAAGATCTACACAAGGATTAAACCATTGTAACTGGGAGGGCACATGGGATAAACCAAACAAACTCAGTAATTTTACTGTCAGTATAGACAAGAGTTAGTAAAGAAAACCTGTTACCTCACTTGGAATAGTTACTGTCTTAGTTTGGTGAAAAACTAAGAATTAATCTACATACTAAAGACCTTTTTCCTTTGGTAGCTGTGAATCTCTATGATCACATCTTAAAACCTGTTTAAAACCATGTGAACTGTCTGTTTTATTAAATGAGGAAATGTCTAAAAGCAACATCATTAAGCATATAAGGAATCTCAGTAGCTACTTTTTGAGTGACTGATGAACCTGTCATTTTTTGACCATTAACATTCTAGTAAAATCAAAGATTGACAAAAGCCTAGGACGGAAGTTGAGCACTGGAATTTTATGTTCCCTAGTCTAGAAACAAAGAGGCTTCCCATTTGCATGTTAAACCCAAGGTTCTCATAAAATGCTCAACCTGGCATTTTGGGCCTTCTTTCACTGGATATCAGAGGCAAACTCCTTTTTTCCCATCAGAAGGAAGCTAAGAGCTTCAGGCCATATTGTTGGTCCTCACAGAGGGCTCAGGACAGTGGAGATTTCCATAATTGGGACATAGGCCACACGAAAGCTTCCTGTGCTTGCAACATCTCAAAGCACCCAGTCTGGTCATATACATATCCCGTTGTAGGGAACACAGGTGTAATAGGTTTCCCACCTCAGGCCTACATTCACTCACACATTCACACAGAAGTTAAGACATTTTTTCCAGATTTTAAAGGTGCCCTTTTTCTCCCCTCCCAGGAGAAGCCTGCTCGCTTTTACCATGAGATCCAGGATTCAAGTTACAGCCAAGACAGCATTTGGTGCGCAGGGTCTCTGCTTCTCCTGCTGGCCTGACCCTGAGCAGAGCCTACATCCCTGGGAACAGGGAGGGCCCTGGTTTCAGACTTTCCCAGTTTTTACTGGTGACCTCATAGATAAGTTTCCTGCTGTACTTGAGAAGTTGGAATTTTATGAGCAACCAAATTCCTGCTTAATCAAAACAGACAATTGAAATACATTTGAATACACGAAGCTTAATTCTTAATCTCTAATTTCTGAGGTTCAATGTCTTTTCCTCTATAGCACAGAAGAAGCATAATTTATAACATTTTCTTTTAATCACCATCTCTAGTTTTTAATCGGTTTATAAACTCAACATTCCATAAACCTTTATAGCATACTTTAACATCATCTTAAGCAACCAACTCAAACCTCCTGTACACATTTTAATTTTTAAGTAAGATTTCTTAGCCTATAAACCTTATTTAAAACCTTTTATACATTCAAGTACCATACTTTTTTTATACTTTCTTTATCCTCTTTGATGGTTTCCTGTTGTTTTTACATTAGATATCCGTAAGAAAAGTCCTTTAAAAGAACTAATAACAGTAGGCTCATTTTAAAAATCATTGTATCCGAATTAAGTTTACAAGATTATAACAGAACATAGGAGTATACTTGGAATTAGAGGAATTACAAAAGTGATGTTATCAGATCCTAGGTAAAAACACAATACCATCTCTTGTGAAGCTTCATAAAAAACAAGATGTTTTAATCAGTACGTACTCAGGCCTTTTGATGTTTATATTTAAGTGTGTACATGCATTTAAATTGGGCATGCCAAATAATGAACAAAGTCAAAACCAAAATGTGATTATAAGTGTGAAATAAAATCTAAAGTGGCAATAAAATCTAAAGTGGCCACAACTGTTATTCTGAAACATAAAACACACATATTTTATAGGAAAGTCAAATAGCCAAACAAGTCAGAACCTTTTAAAGTAAGTCTTTATCGTCCCCGGCAACATACAAAAAAGTTCTCACCTGCCTGCATAAGGAACTGAGGAATTTGTACATCAGTCCCCCTTGAGCTCCCAGCTGTAACCTGCCCGGGGACCATGCTCCGGGTGGATTCAGGACAGGTTTTTTTGAAGGCATATGGGGGTTCTACCTCTAACCCATCCCCACCCCCTTTTCCCTTGACGAAGAGAACCGCCAGGCAACTCTTTCCCAGCAGCCACTTTCCCCTGCAAAGCTGAGCTGGTAGGTTGCCCAGGGAATGGCAAGCCCTCAGCTCTGTACCGAACTGAGGAAGCTCCCGAGGGGGAAGGGAGCATAGATATTCCCTCTCGCCAGGTCGAGCCCATAGCTTTGTGCTCTGTTCCCAAGTATTTTGCTCCCACAGCCCCACCATCTGCCGATGGCCTGCTGCAGCTGGCCTCGGCCATTGCTATGTTTCTACGAAGCTCTGATCTGGCCCGCGCCACGTGGTCGCTGCCCCGCGCTGCCTCGCTGGGCCATTGGCCATTCCTAACATTCCCAGAGAATGCACTGTGATGGGGTACCATTCTCTAAATAGCAGGCATGCCCACTATCCCCATGGCTCCCTGCACTCTGCCATGGCCCAGCAGAATCTCCACCCCACCTCCGCGGGTCTTCACCGGGAGTCCCCGCCCCACCCTAGCGACTCCTCTGCCAGGCTTCCGGGATGACTTGTTGAGTCCAAGCACCCTGGAGCTGCACAGTGAAGTGACTCCTGCTCCTTTTTCCCCTCTGTCTGCTCCACCGGTAGTGGTTGGATTGGCCGGAAAGAAAGCCATCTTGAGTGCAGACACCACGGAATGAAAAATCCAAAGAGGGGATATCGTAAAACGTTCCCCCCTCCTCCCCCCCTTACCCCCTTCTCCCATTCCTCCCTTCCGCCCCCCACTCTCTGGGGAGATTCGCTTTTTTTTAAAATTTTTTATTTATTCAATTATGTGTATGTGTGGTGTGTGTGTGTGTGTGTGTGTGTGTGTGTGTGTGTGTGTGTGTAGAACCACGGGTGAATTTGGGAACCACCATAGACCACCCCAGGATTCATAGGCTCCGCCCTACCAGGACCGGAAACGCAGTCCCGTCCCCCCCCTTCCGCCTGGCGTCTATACGTGGGGTCTAGGATCCGAACTCAGGACCTTTCACCTGCAAGGCAGAGGCTTAACTCCTAAGTCACCTCTCCAGCCTCTAGATTCTCTATCTTATTCCACATGTACCATGAATAAATGTTGGACGTTTGGGCAAACGGAGCCAGCTCACAAGCTGATTCTCACACCTTGGTTATGCGGGGCTCTGGGATTTAAAAACCATGGCTTCTTAATACATACCTTAGTGCTGGTGGCACTGTATCAACCTTGTAAGATGGGTTCCCCATACTTATAGTCAACAAAACCTATCTCGAGACCCCAATTCACTTCATCTGACTTAGGAATTGCCCCACGTTTGGGTGCCAATTTGTAGAGTCCAGCACCCACAGCCTGGTGTGTCTCCTCCACCCACTTACACACTCATTCACATGATCGATGACGAAGAAAGGTAAGTTCTGCTGTCCCCACCTCCGCCTCAATTCCCCAGAGACTCGGCCATGGGACAGGGAGTTTGTCAAAGGCAAATCTCCATTTATTGCAGGTAACAAAATAGCTTATATAGACAAAAGACCACAAGGCAGCAAACGGGCACCCAATTGTGTCAAAGGTCAACACATCCTTCAGGTGCTAGTGGTTAAGCGAATGTCACTCAGCACAGAAGGCAGGTCAATACCTGGAAGCCAATTAGGGCTCTTTGTAATGTGATCAAGGTTACGCCTAGGACACTAGCCCTCAGCTCCATCTTTAGTCCCATGTGCTTGGCCATGCCCTGGGGCAAATCCTGGGTGGGCCCAACACTCAGGGGTATACATGATCTTGTCAGTCTGAATGAAGGTGTAGCCAGTGTGGGGAGGTGGGCTCCCAGGTTGCCCAAATGATGATATTTTGCTGTTCTGATTTTGGGGGGTACACCAGGCTCTCAGGAATCTAGGGAGAGATTCCTGTTTCTCAGATTCTTTTTTTTTTCTGGGAGGGAGATCTTCCTTCCTAGGGAGGGGTAGAGAAGCCTTGGGCCTGATCTTGGGATAAGAAACCATGGACAGTTTGAGAGGAGGCTTCAGGGGGTGAAGCTGGAGAGGGAGACATATGGACCCCTGGCCTCCATGCATGCAATGCAGAAGTGCACGCTCTCACCATGTGCACACACATATACACACGCATGCATGCATACATACACATATACATACAATGCAGAGGTGCACACTACATGCACACATTCACGCAATGGAGAGTTGTATGCTCCCTCAAACCTATGTGTATGCACACACACATGCAATGTAGAGCAGCATGTGCCCATAAACCCATGTACATGCACACACACACACACACGCACACACACACACGCACACATGCAAAATTTAAAAAAGAAGTTATTTAGCAGGTTTGCCTTGGAGAGCAATGTTGCTCACTGTAGGAGGATACACGGCTAAGGGTCTGAGATCTACTTCACACGCAACTTCCCAAGCTACCAGCAGAGGGCGCCTTTCATGATTTGCCACAGCAACGCCACACAAGCCAATAGCTCTTCCCACTCCTGTCTCAGGAGATTTGGGGGTTCCTTCCTCCCTCCCTCCCTCTCTTCTTCCCTCCTTCCTTTCCTTCCTTCCTTTTTCTTCGTTCCTTTCTTCCTTCTCTGTCTCTCTCTGTCTCTCTGTCTCTGTCTCTCTCTCTCTCATCAGAGAACACTGTGTGTGCCCGTGGAGGTCCAAGGGTGACATTGGGAATCATTCTAAATTGCCCCACCTCCTTCCTTCTCTACTCTACCTCTACTTCCTTCTCCGCCTTCCAAGGCTAGAATTTCAGGCCATCACCATTTTCACCTGGCTTTTTTTACGTGGAATTTGGGGGGTACCAACTCAGACCTTGCACGGCAGAGGCTTTGACCCCTGAGCCAACTCCCCCAGCCCCAGTGACTTCTGACTTCTAAGTGGACAAGGCACCACGGAATTGTTAGAAATGTCCAGCCCCTTCATGAACTCTTCAGTCCCCCTTGTGGAAACTCCCCCTTCATGTCTAACCCCTTCTATCCTTGTTGCTGACCCAGAGCTACCCTGCCCTGCCCCCTCCAGGCACACACCAGCACAGACATCTGTTTCATGAACTTATTTTCAGGGGACAGCGTGACCTGCTTGCTGGCCACCACTGTCTTCCTCAGGGGGAAATCCCACAGAGTGAGATTCACCCTCAGGGATGTCTCTAGCGGAGACTGGAATCGGGGTGCACTTGGAGGTGGATGTTCTCTTGGCTGCCTACTGTCAGGACTGGGGGTGTGTGTGTGTGACCAGGATGTACCTGCCAGAGGACACACAGCGGCACCAGGAATGACAGACAGCTGGTGGAATCATGCTTTCTCCCTCCCCCATACACACAGAGAAAACCTCAGGGTTGCTCTGCTCTCTTTTCCAGACTCACAGGGGCTCAGCATAACCCAGAAGGCCACTGGCCAGGGCCAGAAGACAGCCAAGAACCCAGGGTGCGTCCATGTCGGGCCAGAGAGGGCCGACGTGTGTCCCTTTCTCTGTGCCAGTCCTGAACTCTTGGCTTCTCCCTGACCAGTTAATATCTAAACAGTTTTTGGAAGCGACTCACTGGGAGGAATTGGGGAGCCATTGGGAGGGTGCCCCCTCATTTCCCAACCAAGTCTCCAAGGGGTGTTTGGAACTTTGGCTTTAGAATCAGTATCAGCTCTTTTCTTTTTTTTTTTAAGGCTTAATTCACTTTATTTTTCTTGTACAAAACAAACCCTATGTGTAGCCACAGCCGGAGCCTGGATTCTCTGCACAGAGACTCTAGTATGGGCTTTCACAAGATGGTCAGTAAATTCCTGATATGGAGACTTGGTGAACACAGTCTCTTTCCAGAGGTCAGGGGTCAAGTAGCTGTAGGTCTTGGAAATTACATCAAAGGTGGCCTTAGCGAAGTTGCCCAGGGTAGCAGTGCAGCCCCTGGCGGATGTGTAGCAGTCATCAATCCCCGACATCATCAGTAGCTTCTTGGGCACAGGGGGCAGAGACAATGCCAGTGCCCCTGGGGGCAGGGATGAGGCATACCAGCACAGAGCCACAGGGGCCGGTCACCTTGCACGGATAGTGTGGGGCTTGCCGATCTTGTTCCCCCAGTAGCCTCTGAGCACAGGGACAATGGAGAGTTTGCCATTTCTGCCGGCTGAGACAGTCTTTCTTCTTCTCCCTCCCAACCTCTGTCCCCCACCCCCAGGTCTGTCCCTCTGACTGGCCTCAAACTATGTAGCTGGAGCTGGTCTCAAACTCCTGACCCTCCTGCACTGGGCTGACAGCGGTGCCCTGAACAGTGAAAAACTCCTCTGTGTGGGTAGACACTAGCTGAGAGCTTATTAAAAGCACAGGAAACATTTTTTAATTCTTAAATCTTGCACACCGTCACCCTAGCACTCTCAAGGGGGAAGCAGCAACATTAAGAGTTCAAGGTCAACCTCAGCTGCACAGTGAGTTTCAGTCCAGCCTGGGCTACCTGAGACCTTGTCTCAAGCAAAATAAAGGGGGGGGGGACTTGTAGGAGTGCATGGAAAGGTCAGAACTAAGTTGGAAGGTTCTAGAACACTGATGTTCCCTTATGGTGCCAGGTACTTGAGTTTCCCTTAACTGATACATTTTGTAACTTTGTTTCTCACCAGGTATTTTTTGTCTTTCCTGTGCTGAGGGGGATTCTGAGGTGTA
Source organism: Typhlomys cinereus (assembly GCA_023101885.1). Classification (NCBI taxonomy): domain Eukaryota; kingdom Metazoa; phylum Chordata; class Mammalia; order Rodentia; family Platacanthomyidae; genus Typhlomys; species Typhlomys cinereus. Next base: position 189,132 of record JALPQD010000217.1, read on the forward strand.
GGGGAGGGAGAGGTGAGAATAGCCAGGGTTCTGTACTCAGCCCCTGACATTTACCTCTCTGATCTGGGTCCCCTCTCCACTTCCCTAGCAATGGGGCCCCACAACTCACACACAAGTCCCTTACTTCAACTCTGGGTCATGCAGGATATGGTGATAAGCATTTGTTCAACTTTTATTTTAGATTTTTTTTGAGCTGTGTGTGTGTGTGTGCATGTGTGTGTGTGTGTGTGTCTGTGTGTGTGTGTATGTGAGGACACTGTGTGTGCCTGTGGAAGCCCAAGGGTAACTTAGGGTATCATCCTGGGTTGTTCTGCCTTCTTTTTTCTTTGTTCTGGGATTTCCTAGGCTATGCCATCCAGAGCTGCCATTTCTGCCCGGGGTTTTTCTGCCTGGGATCCAAGCTCACTTGGGACCTTCTGCTTGTGAAGCAGAGGCTTAACCCCTGAGCTAATTCCCCAGCTTCCCATTTTTTTAAAAATAAGAGTTCAGGGCTGGAGAGGTGGCTCAGGGGTTAAGCCTCCGCCTTGCAGGCGGAAGGTCCCGAGTTCGGATCCCAGATCCCACGTATAGACGCCAGACGGAAGCGGGGGCGGCCTGCGCTTCTGGTCCTGGTAGGGCGGAGCCTGTGAATCCCGGGGCAGAAGGAGGTGGAGGCGTCCATGGTGGTTCGCGAATTCGTCCGTGGTTCTACACACACATACACACACACACAGACACGCGCGCGCACATACACACAGTTGAATAAATAATAATAAAAAAAAAAAATAAATAAAAAAAAAAAATAAGAGTTCATTATTGAGAGAGAGAGAGAAGGTGCACATAGGCTCATATGTCACTGCCCACAGATGGCAGTCAGAGGTCAGTTCTCTCCTCCCTTCATGTGGGCTTTTGGAGATCGAACTCCTGTTGCCAGATTTGCACGCAGTGCCTTGATCACTGACTGAGCCATTTCACTGGCCCAGCAGTCATGTTTTGAACGCCTAATGTGTGTGTTTAATTTTTTATTTGGGGGGGTAGATTCTTAAATCATGCAGGCTGTCCTCGAACAAACCACTATGCAGCTAAGGCTGACATTGAGGAATTGTTTATTTCAGGTTTGCAAGCAGGCACCCGACCGACCCCCTAACTGACCTTGAACCTGATCCTCCCACCTCCACATGGGAAGGCAGGCGTGTGGTTCCACGCGGGGTTTATAGCTTTGTCTTTATCCCTTGAGATCACCTCTAGCTACGTAGCCCAAACTGGCCTGGAGCTGTGTCCTGCCTCAGTTAGGCTCCTCAGTGGACGGAGCCGCCGCGCCCAGTCGCCGGCCGACTTAGGAAGTGGGTCAAGCTCACCGGTGCTTTCGCACTTGGCCACCAGCGGGCGCCGGCGAGTCCCAGCTCCGGGAAACTGGGCGGCGTGCTCCCCGCAGGAATGCGGGTGCTGTTGGGGGAGGCGACGCTGACCTCCAGCCCAGAGCAGCTGTTGCCGCTGTCCAGCCCGCTGTTCCCTCCCCGGGACCCGCGGGGTTTGCAGCGCGGAGGAGCGAGCAGGGAGCAGCGGCTTTGCAAGGAATCAGTCTGACCCAGCTGGGTGGCTAGCGGCTGCCCCCCCAACCCCACCCTACACCCCCTCACCCCAGGGCGCAGAGCCCAGGGCTTCCCGAGAAAAGGCTGAATAAACCTCCTCCGGAGGTCAACAGATAATATTAACCCGTGGGCCCCAGGATCTCCAACTACCACTATTTATTTCATACACCAAGCGCGTCCCCGTGCTGAGGCGTTGCCTTTACCAGCACCGCGGCTAGTTGAGTGCACAAAGTGGAAACTGAGGCCCGGGAAGACATGGGATTGTGCCCCATGGGAGCGTGGGGACTAGGGGGGGCCTCTCCAGGCCTCTGACCTGTAGCCCCCAAACACTGTTTTTGTTTGGTTTTGAGAAAGGATCTCTTGTAGCCCAGGCTGGCTCAAACTGAGTAGGGGAAGAGAGCCAACAGGACATGTGACACCCCTGCCTCCACCTCCCCAGCCCCGGTATGACCGGAACTTTATTTTTATGTGTGCTTTTGTTTGATTACATACACACGCACGTATGCCCCTGTGGAGGACCAAAGGTGACTTCAAGAATCATCCTGGATTGCTTCTACCTCCTTTTTGCTTTGGTCTGGGATTTCCCAGTCTCTGCCTTCCAGGATCTGGAGGTCTGATAATTTTATGTGATCTTAACTCAAGTCCTTCTGTTTGTGAGACAATGATTTCAACCCTTGAGCCATCTCTCTGTTTTCTCTTTTTTAAAAATAGTCACTTATTTGAGAAACAGAGAGAGCAAGCAAGGGGGGGGAGAGAGAGAACAAGAGAGAGAATACATGTGAAGGTCAGAGGTCAACTTTCAGAAATCACTTCTCTCCTTCCACGACATGGGCTCCAGGAATTGAATTCAGGTCTCCAAGTTTGCAAATAGGCACCCAAAGGGTTTCTGACACACTCCATGTGTTTTCTCCAATGCTGCAGACCCTAGACTGGGTTTTACCCCTCTCTTTGGATGTCACGTGTCCCCCTTCCTCCACAAGGCCCCATCTAGTCAGTGAGAACTGTCAAGAGACATCGGTTCTGTTCCTGAAGAGAGATTGGAAGAAACCTGCACTGGGTAGCCCAGGACTAGGTAGCAAACTAGACTTCTGAATTCAAGGCCAGCCTGGGCTACATAGTGAGATCTTGTCTTAGAGCAAACAGGTTGGAAAAATGGCTCAGTGGGTAAAAGCTCCCCCCGACCCCCAGAGAAAGACTGATATGGGCTGGGGATATGGATCTGGAGTCAAAGCCTCTGTCTCAAAGCAGAAAGGCCTGAGTTCAAATTTCTAGATCTCACATAAAAATGCCAGGTGAGCAAGGCAGTGGTATGCAATTCTGGCCCTGATGGGTGGAGGCCAGGAAACCTCAGAGCAAAGCAATCAAGAGCCAGAGCAATCCAGGGGGATTTCTGATGTCATCCTGGGGCCTCCACAGGCACATTAAGATACCAATTATTTTAAATCCATCAGCTTTGCTAAACTGAGAATTCTTGAACACGCTCCCTGTTCCCGTGGCATTCGAGAAGCCAGCGAGCTGATATATGGCTGTTGCTCTCCCAGGACAGGGATGAGCTGGAGTCGGAGTGGATAACACCCACTGCGATTACCAATGCATAGGTTCTCGGCCAACATTATCTCACGGCAAAGCCTCGCACAGACATGGGGTCACGTCCGCACACACGACTTAGTGCTTATATAACAGCCTGCCGACAGCTCCCCCCCTACCCACCAGGAGACCCAGGGCTCATCAGCTGCAGATGGCCTCAACTCCGAGTCTGTGTCCACAGCAAGGAACATAATGCAGATCTGCCCAAGGAAAGCTGTCTGGTTGGATGCAGAATCTCCAGCAGGTACTACTTAAGGGAGCTGAGTTCGAAAGCTGGTGTACGGGATGCTCTTAGGGAAATGTAGGAAAGGAAGGAAGGGAGGGAGAGAAAGGGAAAAAGGGAAAGAGGGAAAGAAGAAAGAAAGAGAGAAAGAGAGGTTATACTGTTGTTTTATTCCTTGAAAATATTCTGTGTCCCTTTTGAAAATTGTGTAGTAAAGAGATATGGTATAAATTTTGCCATAACTTTTTTTTTTTATTCAACTGTGCGTGCGCGTGCGCGCGCGCGCGCGCGTGTGTGTGTGTCTGTGTATGTGTAGAACCACGGACGAATTCGCGAACCTCCATGGACGCCTCCACCTCCTTCTGCCCCGGGATTCACAGGCTCCGCCCTACCAGGACCAGAAGCGCAGGCCACCCCGCTTCCGCCTGGTGTCTATACGTGGGATCTGGGATCCGAACTCAGGACCTTCCACCTGCAAGGCGGAGGCTTAACCCCTGAGCCACCTCTCCAGCCCCCATAACTCTTTTTTTTGAGTCAGGGTCTCCCATAGCCCATGCTAGCCTCCAAGTAGCTACATAAACTAAGGCTGGCCTCTGACTTCTGATCTTCCTGCCTTCATCTCCCAAGTGGTAGGATGACAGGCATGTGTCACCATGCATGACTTTAGCCATTTTGTGTGTGTGTGTCTGTGTGTGTGTGTGTCAGAGGGCACTGTGTGTCCCTGTGGAGACCCAAGGGTGACTTTGGAAATCATCCTGGATTGCTTCTACCTCCTTTTTGCTTTGCTTTGGTATTTCCTAGGCTCCGCCCACCAAGGCCAGAAATGCAGGCCCACTGTTATTTTTTTCTGCCTGTCTTACATGGGACCTGGGATCTGAATTCAGGACCTTCTGCTTGTGAGACAGAGTCTTAACCCCTGAGCCATCTCTTCAGCCCTTTAGCTAGTTTTTAAAAGATATTAGTGTGTGTGTGTGTGTGTGTGTGTGTGTGTGTGTGTGTGTGTGTTTGGCCAGAAGTCGATCTTGAATATTGTTCCAAAGGAGCCATCCACCTTATTTCTTATTTTTCTTTCTTTTTTTGACATTTGTTTTGGGGTGTGTACTGCATCCATGCATGCGCACACCTGTCACACAAGGAGGTCAGAGAGCAGCTTTCAGGAGTCAGTTCTGTCTTTCTGCTATGGGGGCTCCACGGATTGAACTCAGGTCCCCAGCTTTGCACACAGTCCCCAGACTGCCTGAGCCAACACACAGGCCATGGTTGCTCTTGTTTTAAAATGGGTTCTCCTACCCTGGAGTAGCTTCCGATTTGCTCTGTAGCCCAGGCTATCCTTGAGCTCCCTGCCTCTGCCTCTGGAGTGCTGCGATGACAGGCGTGCACCTACACACCTGACTTTGTGGTGTCTGTTTTCTCTTCTAGAATGTTCCCACCTGCAGTTGCCTGGAACTGTAGATGCAGACCCTCAGATACTGAAGTGAGAAAGAGACTACCCAAGGAACAGGCCAGGAGGGGCTTGAGATAGTCCTGGATTTGATCCTCATCACAGGTCAGGTGGACCCCACATCAAATCAGCTGGGAGGTGGAACATGGCCAGGAAGTGGCTCTGTGGGTGAAGGGCCTTCTGCGAAGAGTGAGAACCTGTGTTCAGATCCCCAGAGCCCAGGGAAAGCCTTGTGTGGCAACATGTCCCCTATGTGGGCAGAAGACTCAGGAAGGCCCTAGGGTCACTGGCCCGCCAGGCTGCATGAATTGGGGAGCTCTGAGCTCAGCAAGAGACTCTGTCTCAAGAAATAAATGATTAAAGAAGGCTCCCATGTCAGGGTCTCCACGTGTGCCTGCAAGGGGTGTACACCTCACCTACATCACGTACAACATGCCACCCACATGTGCACACTACACACATGTGCACCACACATGTGCATAGCACACATGTACTCAACAAACACACATGCATGTCCACACACACATATATGCGCACTCACAACCACATGTGCACGTGCACACACATGCTTATTGCATACACACATGTATGCCATACATGTGCATGCATGTACATGCTATGCACATATGCAACACACATTCATGTCACACATATGAGCATACCCACTCACACACATGAACACAGTACACATAGGAATGTGTATCACACACATGCACACACATTAAAAGGGGTAATGGATGTTAATTGCTGATAGAGCACATGCTTAGTTTGCTGGAAGCTCTGGGTTCCATTCGCTGTGTCCTGTGCAAAGAGAAAGGAGCTCAGGGAAGATGGAGAAGAGGAGACAGAGAGAGGAAGGAAAGAAGGAAGAGAGGGAGGGAGGGAGGGAGGGAGGGAGGGAGGGAGGAAGAAAAAGGAATTCACATTCAGTAACTGGCTTGACTTAATATTAACTCATTCTTGTGAATTGTGACCCACCAACTCACACGTTCCCACTTTATCGCAACATGCCTCGCTGTCTTCAATTTTGAATCTAAATTTTTCTGTTCTGCTTTTCTTTTTCAAATAATTTCCTTAAATAAATAAATTACATTTGTTTATTTATTTACTTAGTTAAATGGAGATGGACAAGCAGTTACCTCTGACCCCACCCCCAGCCTGCATAATGACAGCTGACGAGGTAGGGTCAGAGCCCATGGCAGTGGGGGTGAGTAGAGGTCAGGGTGAGGCCTGTGGATTTCATCACTGTGGGAGGAGCGGGGATTGGCAGTGCCAGGAGCCCCTTCCCACACCCACATTCCAGCCGCTTAGCCAAGCCGAGTCCAGCCCAGGGCACCCATGGTGAGTGACAAGCTCAGGGACCCTGGTACTTCTGGTTGGCTGCTGTGGGGGTGTTGGCTCTTGGCAGCAGTCAGAGGGGGCAAGAGACCCTCAGAGGCCTCTGGGCTGATTGCTGAAGGCAGCCCCCCAAGCCTGCTCCTCTGGGAAGATAAGCCTGAGACCCCCAATCCCTGGCTGCTGGGATCCATTGCCTCAGGTAATTAAGCTCCAGAGCTCATTCTCTCTTCCCTCCTCCCTTCTCTCTTCTCCTCCCCCCTTCCCTGTCTCCTCCTTTCTTGTCTTGTCTTTATCTTTCCTTCTCTATTGTCTCTCATCCATCTTATTCTCTTTATCCCTGTATCTTTCCTCTCCCTTCCTTTTGCCTCCTTCCTTCCTTCCTTCCTTCCTTCCTTCCTTCCTTCCTTCTTCCCTCGCTTTCTCCCTCCTTTCTGTCTGTCATCTTTTTTTTTTTTTGAAACAGGGCCCTGCTATGTAGCATAGGCTGGCCTTGGACTTGAAATCCTCTTATTTCCGCCTCCCCTTTGCCAGTGTGAGCCCCATACGGGACCCAATGTGAATTCATCTCCTTTACTTTATAACATGTGCATACCAGTCAGGGTCTGGATACCAACACATAATATGCTGAGCAGTGACCTCTCAGGGGCTGGGGAGTTGTTCAGTCAGTGACTCAGCTGAGGGCAGGCTTCATCTGGCCAGCTTGGGTTCGAGTGTGGGTTTCCTTTCTCCTGCTGGGCACCAGGGTTTCTTATCTATGAACTGATGGTTAAGAGCAGCTTGATCTCACAGGTGGCAAGGTTCACAAACTAACGAAAAATTTTCCTGTGACCCTGAATGCAGTGTGTCTGTGTGCTGCACCGGGTTGGGGGGGTACATATTCACAGAGCTGTGGCATTTTGAAGCCGGCGACACACCCATTTTTTCCCATTCATCTTGGCCACACGTGTTTTGGGAGGTAGCCGCAGGCCAGGCACTGGAGGCTGAGGCTGAGGAGGCGAGGCTCGCAGAAGAGGAGGCTGTGGGATGTCCTTACGTACAGGCTTCTGGAAGCATTCAGGGTCTTTAGGGCCATCAATGGGAAATAGCAGAGGTTAGTCTGTCTGCACAGGGGTGGTCTGGAGGAACAGATGACCTTGGTGATGACCTGTGGGATAGAACGCTAAGCTCTCTACATGGACCCCAGCATAGTGCTTCTCAACAGCAGTATTCTCCGGAATTAGTGCTCCCTACCACCAGTGTTCTGCAGTGTTCTCCACATCACTTTCAATGCTCCCCAGTATCAGGGTAATGCTCCCCAGTATCAGGGTAGTGCTCCCCAGTATCAGGGTAGTGCTCCCCAGCATAGTGCTTCCCAACAGCAGTACTCTCCAGAATCAGTGCTCCCTAGCACCAGTGTTATTCAGTGTTCTCCACATCACTGTCAGTGCTCCCCAGCACAGTGCTCCCCAGTATCAGCATAACGTTCCCCAGCATAGTGTTCTCCAGCATCACTGTTAATGCTCTCCAGCATAGGGCTCCCCAGCATCAGCATAGTGCTCCCCTGGCATTGATGCTCCCCAGTGTAGTGTTCCCCAGCCCCTGCACTCACCCAGGCCACCAACCCTGGGCTCTGCCCCATGGAGTGGAAGAGCCACCCGGAAGCTGGGAGGTACAGGTCCTGGAAATAGTGCAGGGTGTCAGGGTCGGTGCCTGGAAACTGAGCCATGGCCACTTGAGCCAGGAGCTTCTCTTCAAAGTTGGTGACAACGGGGCTTGGCTCCAACTGGGAGACGCTGGGGACAGGCCAGGGCTGGTGGGTGGGGGACCCAGCAGACTCCTGACTGTCTGACTGTTGTCCTCCCCCCAGGTCCCCAGCATCACCACCGTCATTGTTGTTAGTTTTTACAATGCTGGGGATTGAATCATGATTTCATGCACATGGGGCAAGCACTTTACTCGCTGAGATGCCTCCACGGTCTTCCCCTTCAGTCCTCCCCTTCAATTCTCCCTGTGAGTCCTCCCTCATCAGTCAGTCCTCTGAATTAGGCCTCCTCTTTAGTCCTCTCCCTGATAGGCCCCCTTTCTTTTGTGCTCCTGTTCCCTCCACTTTGTAAAAACCCAATTTCATCAGCACGTGTTGGTCTCTTGGTGACATTATCTTACATGCAGGTAACATGTTTTGGTCATATTCACCCAGGACGGTGTCTGCAGAGCCCCTTCCTCTTCCCAGCTTGCACCTTCATGGAGTGTGGGTGAAGAGCTCTTGACCAGTGGCTATACCACTGAAGAAAGGGTCTCTTCCTTCCCCAGGGCCTGTTAACTGCCTATCAATCCTCAGGAGGACGCGGAGTTTGTGAGTCCCTCCCCTAGCAACCCTGAACTCTAACCTGCTCAGGGACTCTGCCCTCCTGAAAATCATTACCTATCAATCCTCGGGGAGGGACAGGGCTTCATGAATCCTTCCCCTAGTATCCATTGGCTGCCTATCAGTCCTCAGAGACGGGTGGGGCCTTGTATGCTCCTCCCCCTAGTAACCATTACCTGCCTGTCAATCCTCAAGGAGGGGCGTGGCCTCATGAGCCCCTTCCCTAGTATCCATTGGCTGTCAATCCTCAGGGAGGGGAAGGGCATCACAAACCCCTCCCACTAGCCACCCCTGCCTTCTCCCCCCTCTCCCTCTCTCCCGCCCAGCACCCGCTCCTTGTCCCCACACAGCTCGGATACCAGCCTCACAAGACATTGAACTGGCGGAGGTGGATGGAGAGGCTTTCGAAGAATCCTTCCAGGGCGAACTTGGAAACGGCATCGACGTCATTGAACACGACCCCTGGGAGACTGGGAAGGAAGGACTCTCACTCAGGGACTCCTGGATGCTAGAGTGTGTGTGGGGGGGCGCAGAGCTAGGAGGACTGGGGTATTCACATGAGGGCTGGTGCATGCCATTGTGCATGGCATTATGACATATGGGAGCACCACTGGCCGCCACTGACCAGCTCCCCCTGCACCTATTTCCCATCATTCTGTGTATCCTTCGTCCGTTTGAGTGTGGGGTCTCCGGGGTCCATGGGGACAGGGTCTTAGGCTCCTCAGAGGCAGGTGATAATCAGGACCCGTAGGGTCACCTTGCAGGTGTTTCTAGAAGGATTCAAAGGGGAAGAAGTTCCCAGCCTAGGCCAGAGCAGACATCACTAATCAACCCCAGCTGTCTTTTCTACTGAGCCTAAATCTACACCATCTCCAGGGTCTCTGGGGAGGTGTCTTGGGAGAAAGAGTTTGGGGTGGCTGCTTTGGGGGAAGAGAAGAATGGGGAGAGTAATTTGGAGATGCCCAGATGTGGAGACAGCTCAGTAGGTGGGCCTGTTTTGTAAACCTGGGGGCCTGAGTTCAATTCCCAGAAGCCCACATAGGCTGGAAGGATTTAGCAATGACTTCAGAAGTGCTACGTGGCTGGCTGCTTATCAAACGCCAGGGAAGGATGCAGCTTCTTACCCATACCCCCTAACAGCTGTTAACTGCAGCTCCTCAGGGACATGAGTGCAGATGACATGCATACCATCCCTCTTGACTGTTGCCCCAGGACAGACATGCTTAATCAATCCCAGAGCGTTTCCCTCCTGTCCCTGGAATATCCTAGCATCTACCTGGGACACATTGTGGGGGGAAGGACCGGGGAGAAAGGAGTACGGAATCTTTAAGGGCTCACCTTGCAGCCCCATAACACTGCTGACCACCACAATGTGCCCTTAGTGTCTCTTCTTCATGCCCGGAAGCACAGCTTTGACCAGACGCATGGTCCCAAAGAAATTGGTGTCGAACAGGTTCTGCATGGTGGGGACACTGAGCCCTCCAAGGGCCCCACCAGGCCCACTCCAACATTGTTCACTAAGGAGGTATACAGACAGCATGACGCCCAATAATCCCAGTCCTGGGGGGGAGGGGTACAGAACACTTGGATTATCTTTAAATAGCTATTTTTTTTCCCCTTTGGTGCAGGACCTGGGCTTGGGGTTGGGGGAAGAGCTACTAGGAAACAGTTCTTGTAATGTCTGAGCAATTCTTTCTCTCCCCCAGATTGCCCCAACGTGGCTACACCCGCCCTCCTCAGCACGACCCACAGGAACCGTGAGTGGCTGATTCTTCATCTTGTCTTCTCCAAATGCTCACGCCAGTGATTTTTCCCAGCTGCATATGGTTTCCTCCCCGTGTGAGAACGTCTCCCTGGGATGTCTCTTCCTCTCCCAGGCACCCATGACTTCTCCCACCTCCCATAGATCTGTGTCCTCCAGCTTCATGGCCAACTGGTCTACCTAACGCTTTCATCCAGGGCTGGAAGTGATTGAGGAGTGATTATCTGATTGAGGAGTATCTGCTAGGTGCAGAATGGGTGACCATCAGGGGACCGTACTAAGGCTCACTCAGCATGTCCACGTGTTTTTCCTGGATGTGACTCAGACATTGAATCATGGATTCCTCACTGCAGATATCCAGCTGGACCACATGGAGGGTCTTTCCCAGGCCCCCCTCACCCCCCACCCACTGCCTCCAGTGGTTCCTTCTTCTCTAGGTCCCTCATGATGGCAACCACTGGGGGGGCACAGAGGGCAGAGCTGGGGTGGCTGGCTGCCGTGCTCCTATCCAACTAATCTGGTAGAATATGTCTCAGTTTGGAAAAGGTGGATTCAAAGTAACATGTTTTGGGATAAGGACATGGCTTTATTTTAGAGAAATAAGGAAAAATATGGGAATTGTCAGGTCTTGGTGTTTCTTCCCAGTTCAGGCCTAAAGCCTGTTCCCTGGGAAGGTCACAGTAACCCCATGGGCAAGTGCTAGGAATTTCTCGGTATGTCTCAATAAAGCCCATGGACAGGTGCTAAGCATTCTTACCTAGGTTTTGTTTGGGATAATTCAAGTTTTGCCTCTGGCAGGAAGAATTCTTCTGGGAATTAGGAGTGCCTTTTCTTAGTGCCTTTTTTTGGAACTAGCTTCCTGATCTCTGTTCTAGAGAAGAAGCCTGCTTTTTAAGTTTCAGTCAAATACTAAATAGAGATTTCATGTCTAGTCATTTACTTGTTAGCCAGAATGTGTGCACTGATTTTAAGGAAATTAGAGAATAACTTCTAGAGTCTTAACACATAGGTTGGGTAAGATTCCGACCTATGTACTAACTCAGAAATTCCAGAAGTACAAGACTATGCTATCAGTCCACTAGAACCTTAAAAGAAACTGTGATACCCTCTTACCCTGGCTGAAGGCCAAGGAAGAGTCCATCATGCCAGAAAGTCTAGATGCCAAGACTGCCCCTGGAGATGGTATTTGCAATCCAAACTGGGAGAATCCATGTCAGAAGCAAAGGGGGCCGTATCTTTCCTACTCCAAACAGTACTCTTATGAGAAATCACAGAGATGGACCATCTGAGTGCACTCCCACCAATGATCGCCTCCACCCTGAAAGAAATACCCTTGGCATATGGGGCCTGACTGGACCCCAGGTTTGGAGTATGCATGGTTCACAGATGGGTCATCTAACTGATGGCAATACACTTCTGGAATTCCTCAAAGGAAGACATAAGCAACCTTACTATTAAAGGAATAGAAGGATGCTATTATAGGAGAAGTTATTCTTTTAATAATTATATTGCTTAAGTGTTTTCTTCAGTGCATACCTCGGTGCTCCATCGACAGAACCAGCTATAGCTTATGGGCCTTGAGTATCCAAGTCAAGGCCCCCTTAGAGATGTGGTTTAAGCTTGGATAGTAGAGACTACATGAGCTGCATACATCTTTCCAAGTTAGAATCTGCTGCCATGCTTGGTGCCTATGTCGACCTGCCTGACCGAGAGTATCAACCTGGAGAGGACAACAGCAAAAGCTCATGCTGGGGTGTTGGGGACTCCTATAGTTAATATGTTCCTTGCTAAAATCAATAGGAGCACATTCTGCCTCTGTATTTTAAAAGAAAGCAGTCTCTGTTAAAATGTGGGCTCAGCCCCATAGCTATCCGGTGAAGCATTATAGATTAGATAAGTTTGGAAATACTGAGAGAATGTTTCTGTTAAGTGCCTTTGCCCTGAAGCACTGGGTTAAGTTCTTGAAAAAAATATCCACTCTGAAGGTGATTTTTGCTGACTAGAAAATTATATGTCTGTTATAGGTGCAACATTCTTTACCCCAAAATTTTCTGTATAAAAGTTGTCATGAAAGTTTCAATAAACGGGTTCAGGATTCACTCGGATGAGAGGGAGCCGCATGTTCTGTTCTCCGCTCGGTCCTAGGGAGCCCTGGTCTCGAGGTCGTGACTCTGGTCTGCGGCAGCTGGCCACTAGTGCTTGATATTGTCATGGGTTGTGTGTGTGCAGGTGAGAGGTGAAGGTTGACATCATGCCTCAGAACCCATCCATGTGTGTGTGTGAGTGTGTCTGTGTATGTGTGTTGAGGGCACATGTGTCCCTGTAGAGGCCCAAGGTTGACATTGGGAATCATCCTCCATTGCTTCTACCTCCTTTTTGCTTTGCTCTGAGGTTTCCCAGGCTCCGCCCTCCAGAGCTGGAAGTGCAGGTCGCCACTGTTTCCATCCAGCATTTTTATGTGGGATATGGGGATTTGAACTCAGGAACTTTTGCTTGTGAGACAAAGACTTTAAACCCCCTGAGCCGTCTCCCCAGCCCCTGCTTTTTGTGTTTGGAATAGGAGCTCATGGCCTTGGATGGCCTAGAGGTTTGTATCCAGACTGGGCCAGCTTTGAGCTTGTAGAGATCGCCCTGCCTCAGCCTCCAGAGTCCTGGGATGACAGGTGTGTGTCTCTATACCTGGCTGACGATGAAGTTAGAACTCGGGGCTGCGAGTGCTCCACCTTCTGATCCCTAACCAGCAACCTCATCTCTTTGGTGACACAGAGACAGGGAGTGACGTCACCAGGCGATGGCGAGACTAGGTGAATGACTGACCGGATGCGCTTGGAGTGGCTCTGGGTGCCTAGCGGATATGACCTCAGCTGGGAGCTGGGAGTAGTTCATTCCTTCCCCCCTCATCAGCGCTCAGGAGACTGAGGCAGAAGGGTCATGGGTTCAAGTCCAGATATACACACACAGACACACAGACACACACACACACAAATAGAATTTGGGGAGATGGCTCAGTGGTTAAAACATTCAGACACGGAACTGTGGGTGCTTCTAATCCAGAGGGCAGAGGGCTGGACACTCAGGCCTGCCCACTGGAGTGAGGCCTCACCTCCCCCATCTGCCTGGTCTTAAGCAATTGCCCTCCACCTGCTGTGGGTGAGAGGTGTCCAGTGGGGTGACCCACTTCCTGGAGTGGTGATTAGAGGATCTGTGGGAGCCCCAGGGCCCCCCTTAATCTCCCAAGGTCAGGTCTGGCAGAAGGCAGTTAATAGTCTTATCTGGAAACTACAATCGGGGGAGGGATCTGTGCCTGGGGGAGGGGGTGTCTCCTTTCAGGGGTGTTCCAGCTTCAGAGTTACCTTCTGGGACAGCCCTTCTAAAAATACTAACCCCCTTCTGCCCCACACCCCTGCCTCCACCTCATTATTTTAGCACTTATCACCCCAGATGTATCTCATCTTTCCCCGCTTTCTGTTTTTTGACATGTGTGATGTATGTGTGTGCATATGCACATGTGCATGAGTGTGCATGTGCACTTGCCTATGCCCATATCCCCTCACACCCTGTGCGTGTGGAGGCCATAGGTCAATACTGGGCCTTGCCCTCCATTATTCTCATTCTTATTTATTTGTCTGGTTCTGAGATGGGGGGGAGCTCTTGCTGGACCTGATGTTCACTGACTTAGCTGAAACCCTCAATCTCTGACACCTCAACCCTGCTGGGACTTCAGACCACCAGCACTATATCCAGAGCTCTCTCTTTCTCTCTCTCTCCCTCTCTCTCTCTCTGTCTCTCTCTTGTCCTCTTCCTCCTCCTTTCTTTTCAAAGAACAATTTTCAGAAGCTGAGTCCTCTCCTCCCTCTCTGCGGGTCCCAGAGTGGAGCTCGGTCTGTGCGTGGGGACCTTTACCCACTAAGCTATCTTTCCAGAACCCCCCCACACCAGCTTTTTAAAATGCAAATGCACTCGTGTATATGGTGTGCATGTGTGTACATGTGTGTGGTGTACATGTGTATGGTGTGCATGTATGTGGTGTGCATGTGTGTGGTCCTTGTGCACATGGTACTTGACTGATTGAGCCTTTGCCCTGGATTGCTCTCTCTCTCTCTCTCTTTCTCCTTCCTTCTATTTTCTTTTCAAGAAAAGCCATAGGCAGCCCAGGCTGGCCTGAGACTCACCCTGTAGCCCAGGTTGCCTCAGACCCAGAGGACCAGTGGTGTTTGTGCCCACCACACCTGGCTTACGGCTGACATGTTTTTTCAATCTTGTTCCTGCCTGGTACTCAGTGCTCAAAGAACATTTGTAGATGAGGGAGAGATCCCTAGAGGGGGGAGGAAGGGGGCATCCACCCAAGTGTCCCGGGTTTCCCTGAATCCTCCAGTACAGCCTGTGATGGAAGAGTGGGCTGCTACAGCTGGGGGGTGTCTTGTCTTGAAGGAACATGTCTTACCCTGGTGGGGGTGCATCTTACCCTGGTAGCACTTGCCAGGGTCCTGAGCCAGCCACATCACCAGCTCCAGGTCAATCCTGGACGAGCAGTCGGAGATGAGCACCTTCTGGGGCTGAGACACTATGTTGATCCTTCCCTGGCTTGGAAGTCACCTGCCCAGCCCCCGCCCCCTACTGCACTTGAAATGTCTCCCTGCTAAGCTGCCTGCCTGGGAAGATCTCTAAGAACGGGGAGATGGGGGTGTGGCCCTGGAAGAGAGTGGGAGAGACTGTGCAACTCTATAGACACACACCACACACACGCACACCACATACATTCACACCATATACATGCACATCACATACCTGCACACACGTACACCATATACATGAGTGCATGCAGAAATACACACATGCATTCACACCATATACATGAGTGCATGTAAAAAAACACACATGCATTCACGAGCACACCACACACATGCACACCACACACATGAACACAAATGCACACATGAACACACATGCACATCACATACATGCACACCATACACATGTACACCACACACATGTACACACATGTACACCATATACACGAGTGCACACAGAAACACACACATGCACTTACGAACACACATGTACACCACATACATGCACACCACACATGAACACAAATGCACACACGAACACACATGCACACCACATGCACACAGAAACGTGTGCACACAAACATACATGCACATATGAACACATATATGCACATACCACAAACATGCACACACATGCACACATGAACAGACATGCACACACAAGCATTCACACATCACACACACAAACACAGGCACACACCACACACATGCACATCCATGCATACATGGCACACATGCACACATAAACACACACATGTGTGTACACACATGCATGTTCATGCCACATGAGCATGCACACACCACATGTGTGAACCGCTTTCAAGCAAGCGTGTATTCTCGTGCACACATATACTCACACACTCATGTACATTCCCTGCCATTGACTTCACCCATCCAAGCTTACTTTCTTGGGGCCAGTGTGTAACAGCTCTGCAGCCTAAGGGTTTATCTGAGAACTGGGGCATCAGAAAGGAGCATTTAAGGCCAGTTTGGGAAATTTAGTGAGTGTCTCAACATGAAAATGAGTGAATAAAAAGGCCAAAGATTAGAGCCCAAGCCTGGGCCTGATCCCCAGCACTATAAAGACCCGCAAATTCACACACACACACTCTTATATACACTCACACATTCATTTACACACATACACATAGTCACACATTCACACACACTCATTTACATACTCATTCACTCACAGTCACACATTCACAAACATATATACCCATCATATATACATTGTCGACACACACATGTTCACATGCATACACACATACAGCTCCACATACACACACCTCCACATTTACTCACATATACTCCTACACAGACACACACATATATACACCACACTTACCACATATACACACACACCACACATACACATATACACATCTCATGCACACACCACACATACATACACTATATACACAGGTAGCATGCATACACATAAATCATACATACTCATTTTTAATTGCAATAGTTACTTTTTGTGAGTTTTGTGTGTGTTGTATATATGCATTGTATACATTGTGTGTATTGTATGTGGTCTGATGTGTATTATGTATATGTTGTATATGGGTTGTATGTGTATGTTGTATGTGGTCTGGTGTGTGTTGTGTATATATTGTATGTGCGTTGTGTGTGTATTTTGGATGTGGTTTGATTGTGTGTTGTGTATATGTTGTATGTGCATTGCGTGTGAGTATGTTGTATGTGGTCTGATGTGTGTATTGTGTATATGTTGCATATACGTTGTGTGTGTTGTGTGTGTATGTTGTATGTGGTTTGATGTGTGTGTTTTGTATATGTTGTATGTGTGTTGTGTTTGAGTATGTTGTATGTGGTCTGATATGTGTTGTATATATGTTGCATGTGTGTTGAGTGGATTGTGTGTGTATGTTGTATATGGTCTGATGTGTGTGTGTTGTGTATATGTTGTATATGCATTGTATGCATTGTGTGTGAGTACGTTGTATGTGGTTTGATGTGCGTGTGTATGTTTTATGTGGTCTGGTGAGTGTGTGTGGATTGTGTATATGTTGCATGTGCATTGTGTGCCTTGTGTATGTTGTATGTAGTCTGGTGTGTGTGTACTATGTGGTGTATGTGTGTGCATGTTGTATGTAGTCTGGTGTGTGTATTGTGTGTTGTGTGTATGTTGTATGTGGTCTGCTGTGTGTGTATGTTGTATGTGGTCTGCTGTGTGTGTTGTGATATGTTGTATGTGGTCTGGTGTGCATGTGTGTTGTGTGTGTATGTTGTATGTGGTCTGGTGTGCATGTGTGTTGTGTGTGTATGCTATATGTGGTCTGCTGTGTGCA
Organism: Typhlomys cinereus; assembly: GCA_023101885.1. NCBI lineage: Eukaryota > Metazoa > Chordata > Mammalia > Rodentia > Platacanthomyidae > Typhlomys > Typhlomys cinereus. The sequence continues at coordinate 206,284 of JALPQD010000217.1, forward strand.
AGTGTGTTGTGTGTGTATGCTGTATGTGGTTTGCTGTATGTTATGTGTGTGTCTACATGCTCCTGTACTCTCCTCACCATCTATCTGAGGCGGCGTGTCTCCCTGGCCTGGAGCCCCAGGGACCTGTCTGTCCTCCGCCTCCCCAGGGATGAGATCACAAACATGCAACAGCTTTTCAGGTGGGTTCTGGAGACTTGAACTCAAGTGCTCCTTCTTGGAGGCAGCACCTTACCTATTCCTTCCAGCTTTTCTTGAGGTGCCCTGGCACCCAGACTGAATTTGAACCCAGCTCCCCAAATGCTGGAGCTCCAGTCTTGTGTCACCCCACCTGACTTATAGCTGATTTTTATTTTTATTATTATGCCTGTAAAAAACCACAGATAGGAAACCTTAGATAAACAGAAGGAGAGGAGACAGGATTGGTCATAAAGATATCAGTACAACCAGGTTGGGCTGAGAGGGCTTGTGTAACATTCATAACGCCCTGGGTTCAATATCCAGACTGGAATTAAAAAAAAAATCAGTAGATGACTACAAGTTAGACTACAGAGAGAACTTCCTAGCAAGGCAAGCAGGGTTGAAACTGGTTGAAACTCTTTTACTTGGAAAAATCTCAGTCCCTCTGAGGAGGGCAGGAGAGAGCCTGTTTGAGAGAGGTCCCCTCTTTTTCTCTCCACGCCAGAGGGCCCTCATCTCTTTTTCCAGCCAGCTGGGGCTCCACCCTCTTCTCTCCAAGAGGGCTCCACCCTCTTCTCTCTCTTTGTCTGAATTGTTGAGGCTGGAAGGAAGCCGCCTGCTCGCTTCTCTGGACTCCCGTGGGACGGGGTGGGGGCGGGGTTCTTGGGCTACCGGAACCCGCCTCTGGATTTCTCCCTGGGGATCCCTGTAAATCTTGCCTGTCTGTTCCTGCTAGATGCACAGAGGTGGCTACCTGACCAAGGTAGGGGTGGAAAGGGGATGAAGAATGGGGGCTGCGTCTGCGCTCCCTGGGGTCCTGCATTACAATACCGTTTAGGATTGGGAGCAGGATCTGCTCTTGAGGCCTTTGTTGGAAGTGGAGGTGAATTCCTTTCTTCGGAGATTAGAGAAAAATAATTTTGAGGCCAAGGAGATGTTCAGTTGGCAAAGCACCTGCCATGCAAACACGAGGATCTGAGTTCAAATCCTCACACTACGTGAAAACCGTCTTTTTAACCCCAGTGTTTGTGGGGGGTAGGGTGGGACAGAGATGGGTAAACCCTAGGGGTTCAGTGAGGAGCTCCCGTTTCAGCGAATGATGTGGACAGAGACAGAGGAAGATATCCAAAAAATCAGTCCTCACCTGCCTCCACGTGCCTAGGCACACATGCATGCAAACATGTTTGTGCACACACCTTGAAAAAATAAAGTGTGATGAGAGGCTGAAAGTGTGTCTTGGGGATCTATGGTAAGAGTTGCGGGGGGTGCCAGGCATCTAATGGGAATTTTAAAATATTTTGCTTATTGTTACTAATATGAGAGAGGGAGAGAGAGAAGGTACCTGCATACATGACATCCCAGGCACAGCGGGTGGGGGAATAGGATAGAGATCAGAGAACAACTTTCAGAAGCTAGTTCTTGCCTTCCACCAAGAGGGTGTCTGGGGATCGAACTGGGACTGCCAGGTTTGGAAGGAGATGCCTGCTGTGCTGAGCCATCTCGCTGACCCCTGGTCTGATAGAATTTGAATGGATGGATGAAGGTTTAGGGGTGGTTCTGGGAAGATAGTTTGAGGACCTAAGGTGAAGTGTGTAGGTGGAACGAGGTCCTAAAGGGAAGGTTTTTGAGGGAGAGGCTGGGAACTCCTCCAGAAAAGGGTTTATTCTACTGCTGGACCCGGGCTCTTCTGAAGGAAGTTAAGGTGGTCTTTGAGGGTGTCTGTTGGAAGGTAAGAGCTTAGCCCAGAGCTGGAACCCCCGCCTCCCCGGAATTCTAGAGCTAGAAGGAAAGGCCTTTCTCCTCCGCTTGAGGGGTGGGCGGGAGCGCCCCAGCTCCCACCCAGCCAATCAGCGCCAACTTTCTCCGGCTTCAGCTGCGGCTCCCGGGCCTCCCGCCTGCCCTGCCTGGCCCCGGGCGCTGGAGCGCAGGGCGCTGGAGCGCAGGGCGCGGCCGGGCCGGGGTGTCCAGCAGTTTCTCGCTGATCTCCACGGCCGTCAGCTGCAGACCGTGACTGCGCCCCAAGCTGCCCGGGGGCGGGGGGAGAGAGTCGCCGCGCCCCGCAGCCTGGTTCCCTCCTTGGCTTAGGCGCACCGGACCCGCATAGGGATGGGAAGCAGCCGGAGATGGGGCCAGCAACCGGCCGGCCTATGCCTGCTGCTGACCACGCTGAGCTCTGACTCGGACGCTGGCCGTGAGCTGGACAGGGGGGAGTGCTAACCCTTAGAAGTGCAAGAGAACCCCCCAGGCAAGCTAGGGCACTCGGGAGCATGTGGGGATCATGCATCAAATACGACGGTGGGCACAGAAGAGTCTGAGGGTAGACCCACCTGAATGTGACAGCTGAGGGGGGCCAGCCCCGCTGGGAAATGTGTGACAGTTTATTTGGGATGGGGCCCGGGAGGGGGGGCAATCAGCATGAATGTGGCCAGTGTGGTGGCACAGGACTGTTATGTCAACACCCTGGGAGGCCCAGACAGGAGGCTCATGAGTTCAAGGCCAGCCTCCGCTACTTAGGAAGTTGGAGAATTAGAGGCCAGCCTCCACTATCTAACCAGACCCTGTCTCAAATAAAAAAGGGATGGTGGTGTATGTGCAGCAGGACACTTGGATGTGACTCAGTGGTTAGGGTGCATGAGGTTGGGTTTTATCTCCAGGGATGGAATGAACAGGGTACACGTCTGTCACCCCAGCACCCGGAGGTGGAAGCAAATGGATCAGAACTTTAAGGCCAGTGTTGGCTATTTACCTAATTGGTCAGTTTGAGCAACATGAAGTCCTAGCTTAATGAGAATAATAGAATTTATAGGGGTGTATATGGATTCCTGCAGATGCTCAGAGGGAAGTATGGAACTTGGATGTGAACATGGAGGCAGTCCCAGGAGGCGGGGGGAGGGGGTGTGTGTATGTTGTCCGATGTGAATAGTTTCTAGGGGCTGTATTTTTTCTTTTTTTTTTTTTTAGACAGACTGGCCTCTAAATTTCTATGTAGCCAAGGCTGGTCTTGAACTCTTGATCCTCCTGCCTCCACCTCCCCAGTGCTGGGGTGACAGGGGACCCCAGCCCCATGAAGCTTATTTTGAGAGTGATCATGTGTGTATGTATGTGTGTGTGTGTGTGTGTGTGTATGTGTGTATGTGTGTCTCACACATGACATGAGTGGTTGAAGGATCTGTGGTTAGTGGTGATTGGGGCGCTAACAGTAGATGAGGGCAGTATTGGGAGGGTCCCTATTTCCCTCTGTACCTCTCCCAATGGCAGGACCCCTCTGGTCCTCCCCTGTCCTCCATGGACTCCAACTCGTCTTTCTCCCCACTCCATTTCCCCCATACACACCCTGCACTCCCCCAGAGCATCAGCACCATGGATAGAGCCGCAGGGAGGGCAGCCTCGGAGGGGCGAGGTGGGGCGGGGCCCAGGGCTGGACCAGAGGGAGTGGGGGGGGAGGGACCGAAGTAGTCGGGTCTCCTGGTCCCAGCTGCAACTGCCTGGGGTGTCGTCTTTTCTTTTTCTTTCCCATAGACTGTCTCAGGGTCTCTCCTCCTCTCCCCTACACACAGTCAAGGGGGTCCCCGGGGCCGGCTGACGCACTCCCAGATGTGAGCATCGCCGGTGCCCCACCCCGCCCTGTTGGGTTCTGGGCGTTTGTGTTGGGTGGGTGGGGGGCATTGTTGGGAAGCGGGGTGTCCCAGGGTTAGAAGGTGAGTCACCAAGGCTTCTCCGAATTCAAGGTTAGGGGGGATCCTGCCCACACCCTCCATGCCTCCACTCCCCATTTGGACCACTTTCTCTATAGTCTAGGGACAGAGCCTGACCACGTGGGTAACCCCATGTTGGACTGCGCCCCACTCCCACGCTCCTGCAGCCTTAAGATCAGCAATCGCCACTCTTGGGATGCCAGGAATGTACCACACCACACTGCGGCCACGCCCAGGCAAACCCCAGGAGCCCCCCCCCCAGGCCATGACATAGACCTTCAATACTTTCAAAGTCTCCCACGTGAACCCCTTACTCCCCCATTCAACATTCACAGCCAGTCGCCTCCTACTGGGTTACATTTTCCCTCTCGGTGACATTTCAAGTGGGTTAACAGCTGAATTGTCCTGTTGAAAGTCTGATGTATGGAACATGCAGGATTGCAGCATTGAGGGTGGGCACAGCTAACAGCTGCAGGATGTCATGTGTGCATGCGGGTGTGGTGGGTCCCACCTCCCACCCTTCTACAACCTAGCCCTTATTATGCAGCACCTCTGAGGAGACCTCTTGAACAGTTTATGGAAGGGGGATATATTGGGAGAGGGGTGGGAGGAGAATGTGTGTGTAAGGTCTCTGACAGCTCCCCTGGCAACAATGCCTTGTGTGAGCGAGTGTTTGTCTGTGTGTGAGCATGTGTCTGTGTGTGTGTGTCTATGTGTGCATGTGTATATGTGTGTATATGTATGTCAGTGTGTGTGTGTCTATGTGTGCATGTGTATATGTGTGTATATGTATGTCAGTGTGTGTCTGTATATGTGTGTCAGTGTGAGAGTGTAAGAGTGTGTCTGTGTGTATCTGTGTAAGTGTGTGTATGGGTGTGAGTGTGTGAGAGTGTATGTCTGTGTATGTATGCATATGAATCTCTTTGTGTATGTGTGTGCCTGTGCGTGTTTGTGTGCGTGTGTTTCTGTGTGTTTGTGTGTATGTGTTTGTGTGTATATGTATGAGTGGGTTTATGTGTGTGTGTATGTGTGTCAATGTGAGTGTAAGAGTGTGTCTGTGTGTGTGTATCTGCATGTGTATGTGTGTGAGTGTGTGTGTGAATGTGTGAGTGTGTGTCTCTGTATGTATGAATGTGTGAGCCTTTGTTTGCCTGCGAGTGTGTGTGAATGTGTATATGTGCATGAGTATCTTGTGTGAGTGTGTATGAGTGTGTTAGTGTGTGTGTAGTGTGTGTGCACCCTTGTCCCAATGCCAGCTGGGGAAAGAAAGGATAGTCACTTTCTGAAAGGTCATCAGCAGGGACAGGAGAATAAATCTGAACTTTAGGTTAGAAACTAGGGAGGGCTTTGGAGAGGGAAATAGGCAGTGACTGAGGGGAGACCTCCTCCCAGTGCAGGGACCTGGGGTCTGGGTCAGGCTGGGGCTCTGGGTACAGTGCTGGTCTATCCCATGGGTATTGTAGGGCTCTAGCCCCAGCAGCATACCTGGAATCTGGGAGATGGAGGAAAGTGATCAGGAGTTTAGAGTCATCTTTATCTACGTCGTTTGAGGAGAGGAGGAAGAGGCGGGAAAGAGACTCCAACAGCTGGGGTATCTAGGTTGGGCAGAAAGTCCCGTTCAGGGTGAAATCTTGTACCTGGGCTGTCAGCCTAGAAAGACAGCAGCTGGGATGATGGGTCCATTTGGGAGTGACCCCTGTGATCAGCAGAGCCTGAGAACCCGAGGTTGGCCCCAGGGGGATGTAACCCACATACCTCTTAATAGTAGATTGGGCACTGACCAGGCAGTTACAGATGTGTGCGGGGAAGGGGAGGAAAGAGAGAGAGAGAACGCCATAGTTGATTGAGAGGTTCAGAGCTCATGGACACAGGGCAGAGCTGACCATCTAAGGACTAAGGAGAACACACAAGCTGTTCTTCAAAAGGGAACATGCAGGGGTCAGAGAACGAGGGTCCCAACCTGGGGTAACTGGAACTGGGGTCGTCATCCAGGCCTCTACCTCTCCCCATGTCTGGCCCCCACCCAGTTTGCCAGTGATGAGGTCACTAGAACCTCCCCAGTGACGTCATAGCTGAGCTCAGCTCCTGCCAAGTGACTGAGTCAGGGGGTCAGTGGGACAGTTTGCCGAGGTTGGGGGGAGTGGGGAGGGGATCGGCCAGGGGCTTCGGGCCCAGGGAGAGCCTCAGGCCTCTCTGCCCAGCCATATGGTTCTACTTAATGCTGGATGCTGGCTGGATTGAGTGGAGTGGGCCCCGTGAATGGCCTGGATTTGGGGCAAATTGGGCCAGAACAGTTCCTTTTTTTGCTGGAATGAGAAAGGAAGACCAGGAGGTGGGAGTGTGGGAGGTTATTAGAAAGGTGGTCAGAGAGAGTATCCCTTGGATGGAGGGACACTGGAAAGGCAAAGGAGGGAGATGGGGGAGGGAAGTCAGAGATCGGAGGTCAGGGGTAAGTTGACACAGGTTGCAGGAGCTGATAGGCCAAGGAGGGTCTGGCAGACACACACACAGGCACACAGGCATACATAGACACACACAGACACATGGGCCTACATAGACACAAATAGACACACACATATATAAACATGCACAGACATACACAGATAGACACATATATACACACAGATACACAGATATACATACATGCACAAATATGCACACAGGCACACATAGAAATACATATTCACAAACAGACACTTGACATATGCACACAAGCATAGACATACACAGACAGCATATATACACACACATGCACAAACATACACAAAGACATACATATGCACAAATAAATATACACACATACACAGTCACAAACATATAACACATATAGACACACACATACGCACACAGATACACATATGCACAGACACACATAGACACAAATATACAACACACACATATAAACACAGCACGCAGATACACATATATATACACAGGATACACACACAAATAGATACACACACAGACATAAGCATGCACATACACACAAATGACACACAGACACATACATATCACAATACACACAGATATACACACAGATGCACAGACACACACAATAAACACAGATATACACACAGCATACAGACACAAGAGACAGATACACATACAGACACACACATGACATACAAAAATGCACACAGATACATACACAGAAACACACACAAATATCCACAACACACACACACACACACTTACGACATACACACAGATGCGCCCACTAAAAACGGAGACATGCACACACCCTGTCCTCGGGGGATCCTCTGGCGAGAGGGCGCTAGGCTGGGAAGCAGCCTGAGAAGCCAGTGCGGGAGAGTGGGGCGCAAGGACATTTGGCTCTGGGGTTCCTGCCAGGGATCTTTGATTCATCCTAGAACTAGATCAGCTTTTTTTTCTCACCAAAAACATAGGAGAAAAAATAACCAGAGTCAACAGACTGATCAACAGGAACATCTGTGGTAAAGTTGTTGGGGGATGTGCTGGTCTCCCGCCAGCTGCTTCTTCCTGAACAATTGAACACACTTGGGGGAGAAGGAACCCCCAACCTGAGCAAGTACTGTGTAATCCTGTTTTTCCCCCCTCTTGGAGATGTAGAAGTTGTCCAGATATATGTGTGTATATATACACACATATATACACACACACACATAGACACACACACACAGACACACACTCGTTCACACAAGGCATTGAGCCTTGTTGTCAGGGGAGCTGTCAGAGACCCCACACACACACTCTCCTTCCACCCCTCTCCCCACATACCCCTCTTCCCTAAACTGTTCAAGAGGTAACCTCGAAGATGCTGTGTAATAAGGGCTAGGTTGTAGAAGGGTGGGAGGTGGGACCCACCACACCCGCATGCACATATGACATGGGGATCATCGATGAAAAAAGTGGGTTTTATTCTTTCTTACAATTATCTGGTTACAGTTCTCGATCCAGGTTGGCAGGAGAATTCACACTAACACCCACCTGTCCACCTACCATGGGCTGGATTTTCCCACGTCAATCAAACAATCTTCTGCAGGCTTGCTCAGGGTTGAACTCAATGACCCAGAGCTCAGCCCTCAATGGCTAAGTTGATGCCTGTATCTGGTCCCTGTGTACCCCAGGTTGTCCTTGAACTGCTGGTGATCCAGCATCAGCCTCCTGTACCTGGGCTCATAGACAGATCTGTGCCACCCAGCTCAGCATCTGGGCAGGTTCTGATCCCCCCACTTGCCCGCCCCCTCTTTCTCTCCCCAGCAGACTCTGTGCATGTGTTGAAAGCCCTGGGTATTCACGGGGGCCAGGCTGGGCTCCCCGAGGTGCCTGGCTTCTGTCCCCAGAGGCTTCTGCGGGGCGACCGTGCATTCCAAGTGAGCGAGACCAGCAAGCTGAGTGTAGCCACTCCAGAGCTGTTCCCCGATGAGTTGAGTTGGGAAGGGGGTAAGGAGGGAACTTCTGGGTGCCTGCTAGGTCATCTAACATCATGCTCCCCCCACCCTCCACCCACGTAGACGGCCACTTCCCTGTGGATTTCTCCTTGCTGACCACTGTGAGGGTCTGGCTTGCCATCAAGTCTGTCCTTCTGTCTGTGTATGACGAGAAAGATGCCCAGCATCTGGGTGTGTCCCTGGGGCCCGCTGTGGGCTTTCTGGGGGATTCTTTCAATCCCCTGCCCCCACACACCAACCTCACGGAGGGCAGGTGCGTAGCAGGAAAGAAGAAAGGGGTACAGTGCCCAAGTCCCCTCACTGAGACAGGCTCCCTTCTCCTCTCCACACACCTCTGCCAGGTGGCACTGCATGGCCATCAGTGTAGACTGGAGCGAGGTCACCCTGGTAGTGGACTGCGACCGTCAGCCCACTGTGCCCGACCTGGCACCTCGGTTCATCAGCACAGATGGAGTGACAGTGCTGGGAACCTGGGAGGCTGGAGAGCAAGCATTCCAGGTAGGGAAACTGAGGCAGGGGATTGACAGCTTGGGGCAGAATCTGAGAATAGATCAGAGAAGGCACATGCCTGGCTCCCACCTGGCCCCACAAGATGGGTGGAAGGGGTCATTCATGCATGCACCTGCATCATTAACCTGTGTACTGGGGGTACGAGTCGCCAGATCGCCGCCATGTCCCTGTGGGGGTACATGCTGGTGGTGTCCTGTGATCCAGAAGGTCTCCTAACACAGGTCATGGTGGGGCTCTGTGACAAGTGCATTTTGTTAGGTTGGGGAGATGGCTCAGAGGTTATAGCCTTTGCCTCAAAAGTAGAAGGACCTGAGTTCAGATCTCCAGATCCCATGTAAAAATGTGGGGAAATGATAGCAGCCTGGATGTCTGGCCCTGGAAGATGAAGCCTGGGAAACCTCAGAGCAAAGCAAGAAAGAGGTGGAAGCAATCCAGGGTGATTCCTGAAGTCACCCTTGGTCCTCTACAGGGACACATAGTGCCCTCTCATTCACACACACACACACACACACACACACACACACACAAATACATCTTTGTTGTGGTGGCTGTGCCCACCGTGTCATGAGATACAAGGTCTCCAGCTGACTCTTGATCTCCCATAGCTGGCATAGAGAAGGTGGCCACCATGAGGGCAAGGGGCTGCTTTAATCTCAGGGCACCACTGCACTACACGGCTGTTAGCTTCACATTCTTTGGCAGTAATGAATACCTGACCCAAACACTTAGGGGACTCACGGGTCTTAATCAATTCACAGTTCCAGATGACGGTCTGCAGTTTGTTAAATGCCAGCCAGTTCTACCTATCTATCTATCTATCTGTCTGTCTGTCTGTCTGTCTGTCTGTCTGTCTGTCTGTCTGTCTTTACCCACCTGACAAGGGAATGACTCCACTCATTTTGGGCTGGGTCTTCCAACATCAATTAATTGTACAATCAAGACAGTCTCGGGCTGGAGAGGTGGCTCAGGGGTTAAGCCTCTGCCTTGCAGGCGGAAGGTCCTGAGTTCGGATCCCAGATCCCACGTATAGACGCCAGGCGGAAGCGGGGGCGGCCTGCGTTTCTGGTCCTGGTAGGGTGGAGCCTGTGAATCCCGGGGCAGAAGGAGGTGGAGGTGGCCATGGTGGTTCGCGAATTTGTCCGTGGTTCTACACAGACACACACACACACACACACACACACACACACACACACACACAGACACGCGCGCGCACACATACACACACATATGCACACAGTTGAATAAATGATAATAATAATAAAAAAAATTAAAAAAAGACAGTCTCTTACCTCCCCCAAAAATAGAATAAGCAAAGAAATGACAGCACATTACCGATATTAAAAAAGATGACAAAAAAAAAGACAGTCTCTTATTAGCTGCCTTCAAATAGAAAGCTTCTCATAGGCTCAATTCCCAGGTGTCAAATTGACAGCCAAATGACAGATGCCAGGTGTTTTAGTTACTTTTCCTGTTACTGTGACAAAACAGATGACAAAAACAACTTGCAGGGAGGAAGGTTTTGTTGAAGGGGGGAGAGCAGGAGTCTCACAGTTGGAGGATTCCATTATGGCAGGAAAAATATGGTGGCAGGGGCATTGCTGGGGTGATTCTCCTAGGCACACACTGCGACGGCTCCAGGCCGTCGGGGCGGAGAAATGTGAATGTGCTGCAGGCCCTTTACCCCCTCACCCAAATCCAGGGGACTCCGGACACAGCAGGGAATCTGTCAAGCGAGACTCATTCACTCACTCATTCACTCACTCAATTACACAGCTCCTGGCTGTGATGAAGAAGATAAGTAAAGCCTGACCGCCTGCACCTCCGCCTCAGCCCTCCAGAGACTCGGCAATAGACGGGGAATTAGTCAGACAAGATCTCGGTTTATTGGGGGTAACAAATCAGCTTATATAGACAAAGAATCAGAGCTCGCAAAACAGGCAGCCAATTACCTTAATGGCCAGTACAGCACACAGGCTGTATAGGTCAAACTAAACATAAATCTATGTTGGCTCCTATAAGCCAATTAGGACTCTCTGTAATGTGAGCAGGGTTATGCCTAGAACACTAGCTCCCAGCGCCATCTTTGGTCCCATGTGCTAAACCATGCCCTGCTCACTCCCTTCCAGACTGTTATCCCTGGGCAGGCCCAACAGGCATGAGGCAGCTGGTTGTGTGACATCCATGGTCAAGAAGCACAGAGAGAGAGAGAAAGAGAAAGGTGGATGCTGCTGTTCAGCTCGCTTTCACCTTTTTCATCCAGCCTGGGCCCCCAGCCCAGGAGGTAGTGCCACGCCTTTCAGGATGGGTCTTCTTATCTCAATTAACCTATTCTAGAAACCTACTCACAGATAAGCCCAGAGGTTTGTCACTGAGTGATGTTAGATCTTTTGCCAAGTTGACCATAGGAATCTTCACACAGGGAGTGATTTGGGCTTAAGTTGCTTGGTAACTGTGACAACCCACCCACTGCCTCTCTCAAGTGTCCTGGGGTGAAAATTGTTGCAGCAGAGTAGGTGGGAAATGGAGTGGGGGGTGTCATCCATGGGCCATCCTCTCTGTCCCCTACGCAGACATCCAGGATTTGCTGATCAGCCCGGACCCTCAGGGTGCCTTCCAGGCCTATAAGCGCTACCTCCCTGGCTGTAGTGGCCTGGACCCCACAATTGCAGTGGTGAGTGAGCCTTTCCCCACACTCCTGTGGCAGGTAAGTCAACCCCGGCTGCAGGTTCGAGCAATGAGTTGGGGAGATGGCTCAGTTGGTGAAGTGCTCACATGCAGTTGTGTACATCATCTTCACACACATACACATGGGCAGGCATTATGTGTATAGATCTTACACACATGTACCCCACACATGCAGACATACATATATACGTGTATGACTCCCTCACATACATATGAAAATAGAAAAAGGAAAAGAATGAAAGCAAAGACGTCCTATGACCGCCATATGCAAAAGACACACACATGTATACATACACCTAAACACACATATGTACACATGTGTGTACACACATGCATACATATATGTATGTGCGTATACACACCAGCGCACACACAGTGCATACACACATGTACAAATGTATATGCATGTATGTGCATATATGTACTCATTTATTGCATGCACACATGCACCACACATAGATATATACATGTACACATATACATGTACATACATCCACACATATGCACACAAAAGTAACCCACATCCCACGATAAGCCTATGAACTTTGAGCCCAGTTGAGTGACAGCTCATGGACTTCAGCTATGTTATATCAGTAGGGCGGAGCCAAGAGGCTCCCAGCTGACCAGGACCCTCCTCCCAGGTTCCCAAGGATGAGCCAGAAACTCCTCCTTCTCCGCACAAGGGCAAGGGCAAGAGCAAGAAGAAAGGGTGGGGCTGCAAAGGGAAGGGCAGAAAGAAGAAGAACCAGGACACCACCACACCCAGCCCACCTCCCACATCCTCAGAGAATGAGATAAGGAGCTGGGGACCCTCCCTTCTCTCCAAGCTCAGTCCCCACCCTCAAGTCTGATTTGCTCAGCTGTGCAATGACTGTGGAGGAAGGTGACAGGTCCTTTTTGGGGTTCTTCCTAGTCTGTTTCCCCAGCCTTCAGTTTTGGGATCTTGGAGAAAGCATGGAGACACACACGCGTGCGCGCGCGCACACACACACACACACACACACACAAACACACACATTCTGTTGATATAGAAGATTCTTTCTAATGAAATTAATTCATTAGTTACACATATTTTATTTACTTATGAGACAGACAGATCTTGACTTGTTCTGCAGATTGAGAAAGAGAGAGAGAGATACGGAGATAGAGATAGATAGAGAATTCATTGGTGCTATGGTGGACAATTTTCAAGTCAGTTTTCTCCTTCCACTTGGGGGGATGGAACTCAGGTTTGCAAGCAGGCAGCTAATCAGCTGAGCATTCTCAATGTCCCATCCCCCCCTCTTGCGCCCCACAAGCTGATAGTTTCTTGAGAATACCATGGTCAGAGTCCCTGGTGTGGGGGTTCCTGGTGGGCAGGTGGCTAGGGGGTCATTGATGGATGGTACGTGGAAAGCCTGGAGCCCTTGGCTGAGGAACATTAGTTGGGGTTCACTCAGTGGATCAGGGGTTCACTCAATGGCTTAGGGTTCACACATAGGATTGGAGTTCACTCAGTGGGTCAGGTTCACTCATGGGGACTCATTGCTTGAAGATCACTGGTTTGACCAATACTTGTTTGGGGGGAAATCCCCAGAAGGACTATTTGGGGGATTACTAATGAGTGCTCGCTGTGAGAGTGTGACACTGGTTGGGGGTCATCATGAGATCCGTGATGACAGAGCACGTAGATGGAGCCATTGGTGGGAATGATCAATGGGGCACTTTCAAGTAGGAGTAACTGGTTGTGAGAATAATTGGGGTATACTGCGTTTAAGAGACTGTGGAGGGTCCTCGGTGTGGGGTCCTTGGTTGGAGGTGACAGTTATAACTGTGTGTTAGTTCCATACATAATTATGTGTGTGTATGAGGATGCAATTGAGTGTGTGTCCCTATGGAGGTCCAAGGGTAACTTCGGTGATCACCCTGGTTTGCTCTACTTCCTTATTGGTTTGCTCTGGGGTTTCCAAGGCTCCCCCACTGCAGGGCTGGAATTGCAGGTGGCCACCATATCCTTAGTTCTGGATCACCCAAGCCTTAGCCCACAATGTTGCGTGCCCCTTTCCATCCCCTGGCCCTTACCTAACCTCTCCCAGGTTCCTCCCCTCCCCACCTTGACCTGTTCTGCACTTTGTCAGACCACAGTCGCTCTCCGTCTCTCGGTCTCTGTGTCTCTTTGGTCCTTGGCCGGCTGACCGCTGAACTGTCCCGGGAGAAAGCACGCGGGGCTAGGCTTCCGGAGTCTGGCGCTGTGTGCTGGCTCCTTGCTCTCGGGACTCCAGCCAGATCTGCCTCCCAGGCCTGGGAGACCTTGACCCGCCCCTCCCTAGGCTCCGCCTCTATCCAAGACCGGGCTTTGCTTGCTGGACACTCCTATCTCAGCCACGAGGGGTCGCCACCTTGACTTTCCGCGACCTGCACGTTCTCTTGGGGGACTCCCAGTGCCCATCTATCTGCCCTGATTGGAAACAGGTTTTCCCTCGTCTCTTTTTTCTTTTGATCGGGCTGACCCCAGACCTGATCCCCCCTCCCTCTTCGCTTGCTCCAGACCTCCCTGGACATGCCCACCACTTAAGTACATGTTCTAAGGCCACCTCCCACCGCGACACCTTTGGATTTCACCCCCACCACCAGTATAACCACTGGCCACAACGTCACGGTCTTCCAGGTCAAGAAGCCGGTGATCCTGGGAGGGGAGCGGGTGGCTCTGGTGATTGTGCTGGTAAACACGGCACCTGGACTGTCCCAATGTCCTTAGGGAGGGCTGGACCCCAAGAGTGGAATAGAGCCGGAGACCTCAGAGGTCGAGGTGAAGAAGGAGGTGGCGTCGTGATGGGCCCCAAATTCCGCCCAGTAGAACAGCCTTCACAGACAGAATTCCAGATCTTTCCTGTGAGTCTGAGGGGCTGGGTCAGCTGGGGGTGCAGTGACAGATACACGGTCTCTCTCGACTTTGCACTTTTTTCAAATACCGTTATGTGTATATATGCGTGTGCACGCACATGCATGTATGTGCATACGTGCATGTGAGCATGTGTGTACATGCATGTGTGTCTGCATGCATATATGCATGTATGTATGTGTATATAAGAGAGCATTTGATTAGGTGTGTCTGTGGAGGCCCTAGGGGTGATGTCAGGAATCACCCTGGATTTCTCTGCCTCCTTATTGCTTTCCTTTGTATTTTCCCAGGCTCCACCTTCCAAGGCTGAAATTACAAGCTGCTGCCATATCCATCTGATATTTTTTTACATGGGATCTGGGAATTGCAACTTGGGTCCTTTGGCTTGAGAAGCAAAGGCTTTAAGCCCCCTGAGCTGTCTCCCCAGCCTGTCTCAAATGCCTCTGAATGACTCTAATACTCTGTGACAGGGACATGCTTTGTGGGTTAATAATGTGGTTGTTTTGCAGTCTCCAGAAGCCACTTGACTTTGAGCTTGAGAACTGAACTCTCACATTGCAAAGCTGCTAAGTAACATATGACCAGTAGGGAGAGGCAGAGAGGCAACTGAAATGCATCCTGTGTTAGGGAGACACTATATCAATTTGGGGGGGGCACATTCCATTTTGGCCTTAAGCTGGAATAATCGTGACTGTGGTCATGATTGGCACTGTCAACTTTAAAAAATTATTTATTTAGTGCTCGCTTCGGCAGCACATATACTAAAATTGGAACGATACAGAGAAGATTAGCATGGCCCCTGCGCAAGGATGACACGCAAATTCGTGAAGCGTTCCATATTTAAAAATATATATATATATATTTATTTGTTTGTTTGTTTAGTATGTGTCTCTGTGTGTATCAGAGGGCACTGTGTGTACTTTGGAGGCCCAAGGGTGACTTCAGGAAACACCTTGAATTACTTCTACCTCCTTTTTGCTTTGCTCTGGAGTTTCCCAGGCTCCGCCTTCCAGGATGGGAAATACAGACTGCCGCCATTTCCTCCTGACTTTATGTGGGATCCAAACTCAGGACCTTCTGCTTGCGAGGCAGAGGCTTAAGCCTTAAGCTATCTCTCCAGCCCCAGTGCTGTCAACTTAACATGTCTAGAATCACTTAAGAGACAAACCTTCTGGTCTTCCTGTGAAGAATTTTCTAGACTAGGCTAACTATGAAGACCCCCACCCCCTACCCTCTAGTCCATGGGCTAGGGTCCCAGAGCTGAGCACCAGCATCCACTCTCTCTGCTTGCTGACCATGGATACTACATAACCAACCAGCTGCCTCAGGTGCCTGCCGCCATGCCTTCACCGCTGTGGTGGCCTGTCCCCTTCCAACTGATTCTTGTCAGAAAGTTGGTAACACTGCGGAGACAGGTAGACACGTGGCAGGCTCATGCATCAAGTACGTTGCAGCTTCTAGTGCGATGATCAGGCGGCTCTAGGGAAAGCCAGGAATCTCCATGCAGAACCTCTGAATATGCTTCTATTTTACACTCAGTGTGAGGATGTCCGTGGGAGTCGGGGAAGAAGGCCTCAAGGTTCTGGGGTTCAGGGGTGATCATCTATGGTCCATGCATTGGGTGACACTGCTGAGTTCTTGCGGGCTGTAACTCTGCTGGGTGCTGAAACAAAATCCCCAAGAGAAATGACTTGTGGGACGAAGGAGGTATCTGGACTCACAGTTCTAAAGGGTTCATAGACCATGGGTGGCTTGGCTGCCCCCTGGACTGAGGCAAAATATCAGGACAGAGGAGCCAGAAGTGTCCCCAAACAGGAAGCAGGGAGACTGACTGTTCTCTGAGTCCATGCAGTCGCCAGTCTGTGGACGGCATAACCCATATTCAGGGGTGTTGGGTTCCCCTTGTTTGAGTTTCATTCTGCGTTGCTGTAGTAGAGAAAAGAAGGTGCCATGAGCTAACAAATAAAGGTTATGCTCCCTCCTTGGCCGGGATGTGGCAGGTGCTCTGGACAGTACAGGGACATCCCATCCAACAGACAGAGCTAAGCGCAATGCATCAGTGTGCGCCTGCTTGCTCCAGCCACCCAGGGAGGTGGTCTCCCCACATGCATTACACGATCCAGACAACTCCTTGCAGGTGTGCCCAAAGCTCAGCCTCGTGGGGGGATCTCTCAGGTGGGCCCTGAGGCCTGTACCCCATTGTCTAGTGCATGATTTGTTTTCTTTTTCTGGATTTGTGTGTATGTGAGATGTGGGCCAGGGTGTGTGCTTGCAGGAGTGTCTGTGTGTCTATGTGTGTCTCAGTGTCAGGGAGTGCACTCTCACCTCTTCCCCCCCCCAGGGTGCTGGAGAGAAGGGAGCCAAAGGGGAACCCGCAGTGATCAGTGATCGAGCAGGTGAGCAGTGGGGGGTGGGGGAGAGAACCGGAGGTCCCTCTGGGGACAGGCTCACACTGGCTTCTCCCCCAGGGCCAGCAGTTTGAGGGACCTGCAGGAGCTGCAGGACCCCGAGTACTGGTCACTCTCCTCCCTCCCTCCTCTCTCCCTCCCTCCCTCCCTCTCTTCTCCTTCCCTTCCTCCCTCTCTCCTCCCTCTCTTCTCCCTCCCTTTCTCTCCATCTTGCTGTGGAGCCCAGGAGAGCCTTACACTCTCTGTTCAGCCTACAGCTCCTGATGCTCCTGTCTCAGCCCCAGTGTGCTGAGGTGACAGGTATGCCTCCCCATCTTGCTATATGTATCTCTTTGCCTGGTTGGGCCGAGGCTTAACCTTGTGGAGGAGGAGCAGGGTGTGGGGGGAGCTGGACTGTGATGTCAGTGGATGCTACACACCCAAATAATAAGTCAAAAATAAGTTTTGGGGTGCAAAACCGGGAGCTTGTACAGGTCAACAGGTCACTGGGCTGGGCCTGATGTGACCTAGAGGACGGGTCAGTGATGGGTGAGAAGCTGCTTCTTATGACTTCTGTTTTCTGTCACCCATAGGGGATATCTGGGCCTTCAGGCCCCCGGGGTCCCCAGGATTCCCCGGGGACCGTGGTCTATTGATAAGAAACTGTCATCTTTGTGGGGGGGTCACCCTTTCTCTGCAGGGGATGGGATTTCAGGTTGGGAGAGCTCTATGTAGGGCTGGGAGCCCCACCCCTTCTGCTGATGCCAGTCTTCTCTGAACAACTTCTCTGGTTCCTTGTCTGCCCCTGGGGGCTCTGTGGCCCGCTTTTCTCTCTCTCTCTCTCTCTCTCTCTCTCTCTCTCTCTCTCTCTCTCTCTCTCCATCCCTCCTTCTTCCTTCTTTGTTTCCTTCTTTTGGTCCCCTCTGCTTTCTTCTTCACCCCTTGCTCTCAGTCTCTTCATTTCTCTGCTCCATCCCTCCTCCTCCTTCCCCTTATTCCCTCTTCCTCTATCTCCACCTCTCACCCCACCTCTCTCCCTCTCTCAGAGCCCTGCGGGCCTCCCAGGGATCCCTGGCATCAATGAGTCCGGGGTTCCCCGGGAACTGTGATCATGATACTGGTAAGTCTTGGGAGGGTGACTCAGCCTTGTGGGGTGGGGGGCAGCTTCATGAAAGGACCTCTAGTCTCCTTCCAGCAGGCCCAGGTACAGGCAGTCTTGCAGCAGGCTCAGGTGAGCGGGACAGGGTGGGAGCGGGGCTTAATGTGAAGGATGAGAATATCAGAGGCTCATGAAGAGATAGTCAAGAGGTAGAGACTCTCGGGGTTGGAGAGGTGGCTCAGGGATTAAGCCTCTGCCTTGCAGGCAGAAGGCCCTGAGTTCGGATCCTAGACCCCACATATAGACTGGGGGGGAGGAGGTGGAGGCATCCATGGTGGTTCCCGAATTCACCCATGGTTCTACACACACACATATATACACACACATACATACATACATGCACACATACACACACATGTATACACGCACAATTGAATAAATAATAATAATAATAAAAGAGATACAGACTCTATCCCTCCTGAGGCGTGCCTGTCTTAGGTTTCTGTTGCTGTAGTAAAATACCCGAGGC
This sequence comes from Typhlomys cinereus, assembly GCA_023101885.1. Classification (NCBI taxonomy): domain Eukaryota; kingdom Metazoa; phylum Chordata; class Mammalia; order Rodentia; family Platacanthomyidae; genus Typhlomys; species Typhlomys cinereus. The sequence goes on from JALPQD010000217.1 coordinate 224,680, forward strand.
TGGATGGCTTATAGGACACAGGTTTTTTTTGGTTTGTAGTTCTGGAAATCCTAGCGCTTGGTGCTGCCACCTAGTGGGGAGACCTTGTTGCATTGTAAGATAGCAGAGCACTTTCCATACCAGACCCCAAAGTATGTTCATTTGGCCAGTTCTTCTTCCTGCAAAGGTGCTAAGTATCATGACGGGAGTGGGGATACCCTCTTGGTGTCTTCTAGTTCTAACTTCAAGCATTAACAGGAGATGAATTGGGGACCACATTCATGATACATGAATTGGGATGGGGAACGTCATAACAATAGGTAGTGCCCTGGCAGGGACTTATTGATGATTTTGGAGGGCGGGGGAGACTTGAGGCTGTGCTCCCCTTTGTCATTCCAGCTGCCCATAAAAGGCCTCCCTGGTCCTGTGGGGGTCACTGGGTGCCCAGGCTCTGTGGTGAGTAGAGGCGGCCTGGGGGAGGGAGACATCCTTGTATTGGGGGACCCTGTCCCCTGAACTACACATTCCCTCTTCTCTTCTTCCCCAAAGGTCTCCCTGGATATCCAGGCATGAAGGGAGAAGCAGGAGAAGTGGGACCTCAGGTGAGATGGGGAGGCATGGGGATAGGGCTAGTGGGGAGTGCCCACCCCCAAAAGTCACAGGATAAAATGCTGGATGGAGAAAATGACCAAGGGAGTTGTAAAAAACTTTGTAATCTCTACTCCTCTGAAGGAGTAGTTGATTTATTTTTCTTTTTTAATATTTTGTTTATTGAAGAGAGAGGAAGAGAGAATGAGACTGAACAAGGGGGAGAGAGAGAGAGAAAAAAGAGAAGAGAGAGAGGACAGAAGAGGAGAGGAGAGAGGAGAAAAGAAGAAGAGAGAGACAGAAGAGAGAGAAGAGGGAGGAGAGAGAGAAGAAAGAGAGGGGAGAGGAGAGAGAGGAGAGAGGAGAGAGAGAAAGAGGAAAAAGAGAGAGGAGAGAGCACATGCACGCCATGGTGGAGGTCAGAGGACAACTCTCAGAGGTCAGTTCTGTCCTTCCACCAGTGGACTTCTGGGGATTGAACTCAGGTCTCCAGGTTGGCACGCAGACACCTTAACCCGCTGGCTGTTTCTCTGCACTGAGCTGCCCATCTCTCCTTTGAATCCAGAGGAGAAGAGATTCAAAGCTAATGCCAGGCTGGGGCTCAGCTAGCAGAGAGCTTGCCCAGCATGCTTTGCAAAGCCCTGAGTACAATCCACAACACTTTGCATAAACTGGGGGGGGGTTACACACCTGTCACCCCAACATTCAGGAGGTGGAGGCAGGAGGGTCAGTGAGAGGTCATCCTTAGCTATGTAGCAACTTTGAGTCCAGCCTGGGTTACATGAGACCCTGTCGAACATAAAATAAGATCAAATAAAGTTCTACTTTTTTCAATTCTTTCTTGTCTTTTCTTCCCTCCCCCTTCCAGGGTCCCCGAGGACTTCAGGGTCCTCCCGGACTCCGAGACTGAGAGGGTAAGATGTTGAGTAATTCCTGGGTATTCCCATGTCACTAGTGGGATCAGAATGCCGCCCCCAGGTGACTCTGCTGAGCACTTGTAGATTTGGGGGTGGGGGAGACTGGACAACTTGGGTACTGCCTGACCTGAGCAGTCCTGGAACAGCATGTGGAGTCGGATGTGGTGGTGCATGCCTATCACCCCACCACTGAGGAGGCTGAGGCATGAGGACCCAAAGTTCAAGATTCTTCCATGCTATGTAGTGAGTTTGAGGCTAGCCTAAGCTAAGGGAGATCACATCTTCCCCCAAAAGAATGAATGAATGCATGGTGTGTGTGTGAAGCACAGACGCCAGATAGTGAGAAAAGGACTCACTGTGTAGCCAGGCTGTCTTCCAACTCACAGGCATCCTCCTGCCTCATGCCTGGCTCTGAAGATGATGAGGATTCTTTTCTTTGTGTGTGTGTGTGTGTGTGTGTGCACACAAGAAGGCACTGAGTGCGTATCCCTGTGGAGACCCAAGCATACTGACTTTGGGGATCATCCTGAATGGCTTCTATCTCCTTATTGCTTCGCTCTGGGGTTTCCCAGACTCCGTTTTCCAGAGCTGGAATTGTTGGCCACCACCATATCCACCTGACATTCTTACATGGGATCTGGGGATCTGAATTCAAGTTCTTTTGCTTCCAAGGCAAAGGCTTTAACTCCTGAACCATTTTCCCACCCTCCCCTTTTTAAAGTATTTTATTTACTTATTTGAAAGTGGAGAGAAAGGGAGGTAAGAAGGAAGAGAGAAACAGAGACTCAGAGACAGAGAGAGACAGACAGACAGAAAAAGAGAGAATGCATGCTATGGTGCACAAGTGGAGGTCAGAGGACAACTTTCAGAAGTCAGTTCTCTCCTTCTACCATGTGGGCTTCCAGGATTCGAAGTCCAGTCACCAGATTTGCCAGCAAACGCCTTTATCTGCCAAGCCATCTTGGAAACCCTGGAGTTTTTAACCTTAGTCATGATAATAGAGATTCGAACAGGACTCGAGGCCTCAAGGATATAGACTCATGGGTGGGTTTGCTATGCATTGGGGAAAAAAGAACTCCCAGCAAAGTGCTCACAACACGGTCACTGTGTCACCAAATCTGTACTGTGGGATATGTGTTTGGGGAAGTGGTCCAGGCAGAGCTTTTCTCTGACCTTTGGGCTCCCTTTATTTTCCACAGGGGCGCTCGGGAGCATACAGGGTATGGGATCTTCCGGGAGACACAGGACCTAAGGTAGGGGAGGCTGCCTGGGCTGGCTAAGGGCAGGGACTGTCAGGATCAGGGTTCGAGTTCAGCTGGTGTGTCTTCCAATAGGGCGATCGCGGCTTTGATGGGATTCCGGGGCTGCCGGGTGAGAAGGGCCAGAGGGTGAGTGCCAGGCCCCGCCTCGCAGCCACGCCCACTTCCCACTTCTCCATCGCTGCGGCTCTCTCACGTCCCCAGACTTCTTCACCTCTTTGGGAGGGCTGGGGGGGGGAATCCTTCCTCTGCCCTGCTCCACTCTGACACTTCTACTCCAGGGGGACTTTGGACATGTAGGACAACTTGGTCCCCCAGGAGAAGATGGAGAGAAGGTGCGTTGGGAGGGAGGTTGAGGGATGGGGGTGTTGGACCTTCAGACACCTAAAGGCAAGGGCTGGGGGCGTGGCTTAGAGGTAGAGTGACAGCCTAGCATCCTGCAGGGAGGGGCTGGGAGCGTGGCTCAGAGGTGGAGCCCCTGCCCAGCATTGCTAGAAGAAACAACGTGGGTGAGGGGCGAGGCCTGAGACTTGATGTTCTGCCTTGGAAGGACAGGGAGCCCCAAATACGCGCTCAGAGGCTGGGGAGCTGAAAAGCTGCCTTGGGGAGCAGGATGTGAAGTTGCAGGTGGAGGATTGGAGAGAGCCGAATAGAAGCCATGACCTTGTGGAGGTCTCAGGCCAGCTCTGAGAGTCCCCTGAAGGGTGGGGGGTGGAGGGAAGATGAATAATTACACTTTTCCACAGGGATCGCAGGGACCCCTGTGGCCCACCGGCCAGGCTGGGAAGCCGGTATTAGGATCACCAATCCTCTCTACTCCTGCAGGATAGAGAGAGTATGTGTATGTGTGGGAGAGTCAGGATCATATAGTGATGATGTGTTCCCTTCCTTATAAGGTCCCCGAGGTCTCATCGGACCCGAGGTTCCCCCAATCCCCTAGGACACTCGGTGAGAATCTCAATTACTACCTGTCATTTCCCCTATGTATCTTCTATCTTCTCTGCCTCTCCCTTCCTCCCTCCCTTCTTTTTTGACTTTATTTTTGTCTTTTATTAAAATGTTTTGTTTATGGAGGGGTGTCCAGGCCCACGAACCAGCATGAACCCGAATCTACAAACGTGGAAATCTGAAGTGGGAGCGGTAGGAATTAAAAATTTCAGGCTTTGGGTCAGAGGGGGCCTTGGATGCCAAGCCAATTTTATTGTAAAGTCAGGGTTTTTATAATCAAGAAGCAGGGCCAAATTCTTTACAGGACTATGTAAAATGCATACATTTTGGTTAACAAAGAGAAGTCAGGAGTGATACCCAATTGTCGTGGGGCAGACATATTGCCAGGTATGTTAAACAGGCATGTCACCTTGTTGCTAGAAGGGAATGGACAATGGACAATGCCTCAAAACAGTTACCTAGTCCGTGCATTAACATGTCTTTAGATAGGCAGGAAAGAACTGAGAGGGAGGGAGGAACAGTCCAGCCAGTTTCTTAGAGAAACAAAAGCTTCCAAATGACCTGGGAGTTTTCTCAACTTCCAAGGAGGGAGTTCATTGTCTTGCTAACAAGAGGCAAACTCAACCATCCTAGGGAGGAGTCACTCAATGGCCCGTTCAGTTGCTAATGTATCATCCAGAGTGCAAGCTTCTGGGTCTAGCAACCCCCACGGAGGGGAATGCCATAGCTCATGGGTGGAGGTCAGCGGACAACTTTCAGAAGTCAGTTCTCACCTTTCACTGTGTGGGCTTCTGGGGATTGAACTCAGGTTGCCAGGTTTGCACACAGGCACCTTATCTACTGAACCCTCTCTACTACCCTACCCTTTTTGTCTGTTTTTTTAAATGAAAGTTTAAGTTGCTATCATCATCATCATCATAATTTTGTGTGTGTATGTTTGTGCATGTGCCATGAAACATGTGTAGAGGTCAGAGGACAATTTTGTGGAGTCAGTTCTCTCCTTCCACTATTGAACTCTGAGGATCAAACTCAGGATGTCAGGCTTGGCACCAAACACCTTTAGACACTGAGCCATTTTGGTCTTCCTTTCTTCGTTCCTTCTTCCCTCCCTCCCTCCCTTCCTTTCCTCTCTCTCTTCTTTCCTTCCTTTCCCAGGCCTATGATGTGTGCACACATGCGTGTTTGAATGTGGCTACATGTGCACGGCACACATATGACTAAGGACTAGCTACTAGAGCAGCCTGGCCTGTCACCTGCTTGAGGATTAACAGCCTGCACACTTCCCATGATTCTCCCACATCTCCTCCCACCTCCCTTTTGACGCATTGGGCATACAGGCCTATTCTATGCACCTCACTTTTACATGGGCTCTGGGGATTGGAACTTGGGTCTCCATGTTGATTCCAGGAGGCGCATCTCCCACTCAGCCATCATGTCCCCAGCACTGTGTGTTCGTTTCTGTTGCCTGGTGTTCTCTCACCTTCCCACCTCTGTCTCTGGGCATGTTAACTCCTGGGTCCTGGTGCATGGTGGCCTCACCTCTCCCCTCTCCCTGCAAGGTGTCACCAGAAGGGATAGTGCTCCGGGTGCCAAAGGCAATGTGGTAAGTATCCCCTCACCTCCACCAATCTGGACTGTCTTTGTTCCTTTCTGATTTCACAGCTGTCCATAATCTAGTTTCCTTTTAGCTTTACTGATTGCCCATTACTGTAACCCTTTCCAGTTTTGCTGAACCCCCACTCTCTCCACAGGGTCCTCCGGGAGAGCCAGGCCCCCTGGGGCAGCAGGGAAACCATGGATCCCAGGTCTCTGTTTCTCTCTTCCAGTACCAGGCAGGAGGGGGGAGTGGCTTTCAGCTGAACCCTTCCTTAATCCTCCACTTTCCCCCCATGTGGTGATGCCACATAATTCCCTCCTCACACCTCCTTCTCCAACTTTTTTTTAATGTCTGTAGGGAATTCCTGGTCCCCAAGGGCTCATTGGCATTCTGGGCGAGAAAGTGAGTGATCCGGTCTTATCCCTCTACCCCTCCCCATCTCCTCTAGTCATTTCTCTGTCCACTATTACCAGGAAGAGTCTTCCCTCCCAGCACCCCTTGGTGAGGCTTCATGGGTGACAAATGGCCGATTTCCCAAAGCAGACCTCAGAGGGACAAAGTGTCCTTGTTGGGGGAGGATTTGTGTGAGACCCCCTGTGGCACCATGACAGAGGGGGGATTGTCTGGACCTGGGAAAAGTCATGAAGCCCCTTGGAAAGATTGGCTCAGGATACGGGCACAGCTCAGCCCCCAAGGGGCTGGGGTTCTATTTGTTTCTCTGCACATCTCCATCTGGGGTCCTGGCAGATATACTGATGTGTGTGTGTGTGTGTGTGTGTGTGTGTGTGTGTGTATGGTGGATGTATGTATGTGTATACAAAAGGGCAAGGGCCTGTGGAGGCCCAGTGGTGACCTTGGGAATCACCCTCGATTGCTTCTACCTCTTTATTGCTTTGCTCTGGAGATTCCCAGGCCCCACTCCACCACCAGGGCCAGAAGTTCAGGCTGTCACCATTTTCATCCAGCATTTTTACCTGGGATCTGGGGATCTGAAGTCAGGTCCTGTTTCTTGTGAAGCAAAGGTTTTTAAGAAACCTTGAGGGCTGGAGAGGTGGCTCAGGGGTTAAGCCTCCGCCTTGCAGGCGGAAGGTCCTGAGTTCGGATCCCAGATCCCACATATAGACGCCAGGCGGAAGCGGGGGCGGCCTGCGTTTCCGGTCCTGGTAGGGCGGAGCCTGTGAATCCCGGGGCACAAGGAGGTGGAGGCGTCCATGGTGGTTCCCGAATTCGTCCGTGGTTCTACACACACACAGACACACAGGCACACAGACACACACACACAGACACGCGCGTGCACACATACACACGCATATGCACACAGTTGAATAAATAATAATAATAATAATAAATTAAAAAAAAAAAAGAAACCTTGAGCTAGCTCCCCAGCCTTTCCTGTTTACTCCTACTATTTATTTCTTTCAGGGACCCCCAGGAAACCCTGGAATTCCTGGTGTCCCAGGAACTGATGGCCCTTGGGTGAGATCCCAAGAGTCTGATCGGGAGGACGGAACCTGGGCAGGTTTGGGAATCTAGCCTCTGATGACTGCCTGTCTTTCTCCACCAGGATCACCCAGGTCCCGAGGGTCACACAGGAGAGAAAGGGGCTCAAGTGAGTGACCAGCAACGTGGGCAAGTCTGGGTGGAAGGTCAGTAAGCGGAAGCCTGAAGTCCGGAATCAGTGTGGAGAGCGGAGGGGAAGCTGGGCATGCGGAGGGGGGGTGGGACACAGCAGCCGATCTTTCTTTCAGGGTTTGGCAGGCCCTCTGGGCTATCCTGGACTTCGGGGTGTGAAGGTAGGTGACTACCGAAGTGTCCAGGCGGGGTCAATATATCAGTGCTGGCTTTGGAAAAGCAGCTTGGTGTCGGGCATGGCTTGGACATGACTGTGATCCTGGTTCTCAGCGGACTGAGACCAGAGGATTGCTAAGGGTTCGAAGCCAGTTGGGCTGGTTCTCCCCATAGCAGACACCCTGTGTCAAACAAGGTAGATCGTTCATGACTGAGCCGAAGGTTGTCCTTGGATCTCCACATGTGTGCCCTGGTACAAGCGCATTGGGACCTGCACACACGGACACGTAGACAACATACACATCGACATGTGCACATACAGACACACAGCACACACATAGTCACATAGCACACAGAGACACAATGGACATACAACACATGTAGACCCAACATAGGCAGAACAGATATAACAACACACAGAGACACACAACATAGAACACATATAAACCTAACCACATACACACACACACACACACACATGCACACACACACATACAGGACTGAGTATTGTTCTGTCTGGTTTCAGGAATCGAATGGGGGTGTCTCCCAGCATCCCCTCCCTGCAGAACAAGAGAACTGTGGTCTCAGGTCAGAAGCTGCAGCTGAATCTAGTTACACTGTAGCTGAATCCGATCACATTGTAGTTAAATTTAGTTCCATTGTAGCTGAAATAGTTATAGGGTAACAGAGGCCCTAGCACAATTAAAACCCAGCATGCCTAACTTGTGCTGGAGTGAATGATGGTACTATAGTTACATGGCAGTTCAGTGAATGAGCACAGTGTAGTTATATTGTAGTTACATGGCTAGAGGCAATCCTATTTTCAAACACATAGCTGCATCCAATCCAAGAGTTAGTTCTTGGTAGGGGCTCCGTTTTGTTGCAGCCAAATGCAACCCTCCTTCCCCCCCCAGATCACACAATGTAGGAAGTGAGTGGGCCTTTGCACACAGCAGTCTGGCTGTTACAGGGCACAAAGTCTCCTTGTAGCCTGCACAATGGAGTTGGGGGAGGGATGTTTGTGTGTTGGGGGACACATTCCCTAGCACCTGGAACAAGGCTGGACATTGGAATGCTGGTCTACTTTCTCCTGCCAGAAGGAACTGTGGGCACTGTGTCCCCAGGAAGCGGGAATGAATGACACAGAAATTCAACTTTCTCCCTCTCCTCTTCACCCCACCACCTCACATATGCTCTGGTGGGGGGGAGGGGAGTCTGCCAGAGATGGGGAGAAGGGAGCCGGGGAAATGGAATATATCTTTACTGCTGCATCAAGCAAACTTGCTTGGTCAGGTATCCTGTTGTATGCAAGCATTCTAGTCATGTGGGGTGGGTGGGTCAGAGGATCTAGAACCTTCCCTAAGGAAACCCACTGTTTTTAGTTATTTGTTTATTTATTCATTCATTTTTCAGGGTACCTTTGGTAACTGGGGCCTCCAAGAAGAGAAAGGAGAGAGGGTGAGGAAGGAGGGGATACTCCGGAGGGGAGGCAGGGAGCCCACAGCATGGGGCTCTGGCCCTGTCCTTTCCCTAAAGGTCTGAATGCCCTCCTCCCCCTACAGAGAGAAGATGGTTTCCCTGGCTTCAAGGGTGACAAAGGGCAAAAAGGCAATCGAGTGAGACCTGAGTAGGGTTTGCAGGGAGGGGGGTGTCAGGGAAGACGGATCGAGGGTTGCCTGGTGGGAAAAGAGGTGAAAGGGAACCAGAAAGAGATACAACTGCAATCAAACTCACTCTTTTCTGTTCCAGGGAAACCCAGGACCGCCGGGTCCCAGAGGCGAGGACGGCCCAGAAGGACCCAAGGGACCTGGGGGGCTGGCAGGCGACAAGGGTTCTCCAGGAACGGCTGGAGAGAAGTGATTCCACACTGGCACCCAAGTTTACTTAATTTTTTTAAAAAATTATTTATTATGTATTCAATTGTGCGTATGTGTGTGTGTGTGTGTGTGTGTGTGTGTGTGTGTGTGTGTAGAACCACGGACGAATTCGGGAACCACCATGGACGCCTCCACCTCTTTTTGCCCCGGGATTCACAGGCTCCACCCTACCAGGACCAGAAGCGCAGGCCACCCCCCCCCACTTCCGCCCGGCATCTATACGTGGGATCTGGGATCCGAACTCAGGACCTTCCGCCTGCAAGGCAGAGGCTTAACCCCTGAGCCACCTCTCCAGCCCCATTTACTTAATTTTTTTTTTTTTTTAAGACCAGCTTGGTAATTTATTAACCTCATAGCAAAATCCAGGCTACATAGACCCTTTGCTTATTACAGGTTTTGGGTATTGATTCCTTTACAATTTTTTTTTTTTTTTTTTAGAAAACATTCTCAATTTTAGGACAGGGCTGCAGTGGTCTTACCACCTTTTAGCTGGCATGTGGCTCCAAAAGGTGGCTGTGACAGGCATAGGGAACTGGGTCTCATGCTTTACCAAAAAACACAGAATCAATTTCTGCTACCTTTGACAAGAGAAAATTTCATGGATTTTTCAAATGCAGACTGCTTCAACAATGAAATCATTGGTAACATCTGCCTTAAAACATCATTTAGAAATGTCCTTGTACTCTTTTTATGTTTCATGATCTATGAAGAACCAAAATGTCCTTAAAAATCCATCTGAGTAGCCTCAGACATACCCCAGAACCCTGAGAAGGTTCACAGTGTAGATACTTGCAGCATATTCCATTGCACAGCAGCACCGGAGCATTCAAGCGCTGCTTTGCTCTTAGACACAATGGGAACCGAAATTCAAGTAAACAGATGTCAACTCATTTCCCACTTTTAAGTGGCGACTGTCTTCAAAGGAGAAGACCCAGAAACCATGAGAAGTGTGACATCTCTCAGGAGCTGCCTTCTATGGGAGATGTTAACCAAAGGCACTTGGTATAAATATTAAATAATTAAACTAAAGGAATTGTCCATATAAATAAATAAATATGGGGGACACACTCCTACAGTTCGGTGGACCGCTCATGGAGCAGAACCGTGGGGTTGATGTCCTCCAGCGTGGAGGGGGAAGAACTGGCATGGACAGTGGCTGTTTCGGTGGGCTGCAGATCCTGAACGCTGAATGACGTCACGGGACAGCCTTCACGTTGTTGCAGATGAGAGACCGGATGGAGGCCGTGTTGACGATGCGGAAGCCCACATCTCCGCCGAACGTGCTTGGCTTCCAGTAGCCAGGGGAACATATCGGGTTGCCCATCAGTCCTTTCAGGGAGAAGGGTGCTCCCAGCTCTACTATGGTCTCCCCGAAGATGACATGTGGATGAGGCTTTTCCACCAGAAGGGTGGGATACAGCTCCATGCTTGTCTTGATATACTAGTGCTTCAGGCAACTATTTACCATTTATATTCATGGAAGATATTGTATTCTTTCTTTGTAAAACTTCTGTCGATTTTGATTTTGATGTTAGGATAATGTTTGCTTCATAGACTGAATTTCAAAGAAAGAGAAACTTGAATTGTTTCTTTCTTATGAAAAAGATATAGAGGGTTAGAGAGATGTTCAGGGGTTAAAGAAGAAGGTACTGAGTTCAAATCCCAGGTTGGACATAAAAATACACCAGGCAGAAACTATGGTGACCTGCACTTCTGGCCCTAGCGAGCAGAGACTGGGAATCCCAAAGCAAAGCAAAGAGGTAGAAGCAACCCAGGATGATTTCCAAAGTCACCCTTGGTCCTTCACGCACACACGCGCGCACACACACACACACACATGAAAACAGTAAAAGAAAAATGAAACAGATTGTAGACAATTAATAGATGATCCTTAAATGTGTGGTACAATTCACAAGTGAACTCATTCTGCTTCAATTCTTTCAATTTCATAGAGCCATTATTTATTCAAAATGTGTGTGTAGGTGTATGTATGTATCTGTCAGTGTGTCTATATGTGTGTGTATCTGTGTCTATGTTTACATATGCATATAGTGGGCATATGCACATGCTCTTCCAAGGAGTGGGCTTCCGGGGATAAAATTCAGGTCCCCAAATTTAACATCCTTATCCCCTGAGCTGTCTTGCAGGCCAAATTGTTGGGTTTTCACCCTTTGCCTCCACTCCCGAACTTGAAAGTTTGTATGGAACACACCCAGCCCACGCCCCTCAAAAAAAGACATTTAGAAAACCAAAATCTTTTCATCCGTGTGTCTTTTGAGAGGAGCTAACATTGCTGTGATCCCAAGGGTGAAAGATCGTAGCAGTCTCGGGGTCCCACAGAGACCCTTGGGGGTGGGGATAAGCAGGTGTGAAGTCAATGACAGACTCCGGGCATCAGGTGAGTGGCAACAGCAGGCTCACAGGCTCGCAGGCACGCTCATTTATTATAAGTATGGGGCAGCCTATATATCCCACTCAACATCTCATAAGTCCCAGCGTGAGGTTTTTGCTGTGTTGTCCTGTCCAGGTTGTGTTCCTCTCAGCCAGACGGTTTGATGTCAGCACCAGGCAGGGCAGCAGGTTCTAGCTTGGGGAAGTTGCATTTGCGAATGTGGCCCATACAGATAATACAGGCCTGCCTGGTCTGTTCCTCCTACATATCCATCCTTTTTATTTTGACAACCAGCAGGAGCCAGAGTTCTTTGCTCTGACCTTGTTGACCCCACCTCAGAGGGGGTTCAGCATAATGGACTGGTGCCTGTCTTAGGTTAGAGACCACCCTTGTGTGGACCCTTACCCATCATTAGCTGCCAGCCCTCGAAGGACCTCTCTGAAAGGCATGCCAGGATATGTGGGTAGTAGATTAGACCAAGGCCTCATGAATCTCTGCAATCCAAGCTTGAACCACGTCTCTAAGGGGGCCATAGCTTGGATGTTCAAAGGCTATAAGTGCCTGTAGCGTGGTCTTGTTGATGAAGCACTGCTGAGAGATATGCTAAAGGGAAACACTTAAGCAATATAATTAATAAAAGAACAATGCCTCCTTTGATAGCATAAATTACAATCCAAGAGGGATCAAACAGCCTTTTAAAGTTGTTCCAGGGGGCTGGAGAGGTGGCTCAGGGGTTAAGCCTCCGCCTTGCAGGCGGAAGGTCCTGAGTTCGGATCCCAGATCCCACATATAGACGCCAGGTGAAGCGCGGGCGGCCTGCGCTTCCGGCCCTGGTAGGGCGGAGCCTGTGAATCCCGGGGCAGAAGGAAGTGGAGGCGTCCATGGTGGTTCACGAATTCGTCCGTGGTTCTACACATATACAGACACACACACACACAGACGCGCACATACACACGCACATGCGCACAGTTGAATAAATAATAATAATAATAAAAATTAAAAAAAAAAAATAAAGTTGTTCCAGATTCTGGTTACAAACCCAGTATCTATAAGCAGGGGAACCACATGCATCAAGTTAATATGTTCTATCTGTTGACTCAAAGTCAATGAGTAATTAAGGAAGGCCTGAGACCAAGGCCCCTTGATGTACTGAGAAAGTTGTTCATGAGCCTTGGAAATGTTGGAGATATGATAGACAAGAAAAAGGACAAAAACTAACTTTTCAGTACATCGCACCCAGAAGGACAAATGTATGGCACTTCTGTGAACCAGTATTGTAACTGTTGATTTAAGCTGGGAATGACTTGAAAACATTAAAGCCACAAAAACTAGTAAATCAAAATGCTTAAGATGACAGAGACCCTGTTAAGGGCACCGAGACCCCTGGAGGCAAGGGATTGACAGCCATAGTAATGATCTTATGCTTAAGGGGAACAAGAGAAAGGGCTTATGGAAATGCCACTGGGTCCTTATATGTCATCGGAGAGGAGGACCCAGTGGAGAGTTAGGCGTACACAATAAAGGACTCTCTGGGAATTGGGGGGGAGGCACTGGGGGAAGGGGAGGGGGAGGAGGGAGTTCGGGGGGGGGAGGAGGGGGGAGGGAAGGAACTGGTAAAAATTTTTAAAATGTATAATTAAATTTTTAATAAAAAAAGAAAAAAAAAAAAAAGATGACAGAGACCACACTTTTTCTCTTTGCAAAAGAACTAGAAATACTCATTAATTATGAAAACTTACTCAAAGCTTTTCCCATTTCATTTGTCCCCATTGTAGTGTCTTAAATTATTCTTTAATTATACTACAAGTTATAACAGTCTAATTGTTAAAGTCTGTACAATCTCTACTATACTATTTTATATGTGGTAATAACAATTCTAAAAAAAAAGCTATTTATAAATCATAGAATAAACCCAACAAACAAAATTTGTACATATTTCAAACTTACAAGAAATAAATTATGTCATGGTATATCAATTAGTATTGTATCAGTATTAAGTAACATCTATGGTAGATTTTTCCCCCCAATATAATTAACCAGTGCACAAGAGGGCTCAAGCTACAGTTAATCACATTTGTTTTTTCTTAAAAACACAAATTTATTCACTATAAACAATTAGAAAACAGTTTTCCCCCTTCATAACAGACATTAAAACTAAGTTTTTTTTTTTAGTATCTTAAGATCGAATGAAAATAATTAGTTACAGTGTGGTCCAGAAATGCAAATATACAAACAAGACGGTTTTATAAACACATGTATTGCTACCTTCAGGTACACTTACAAATCATAAACGATATCTAGGCACACTTACAAATCAGGAAAATGAAGCCAGTTCATCAGATTTTTACAGAGGTATAACAAGAAATACTATATGCATGAAGATAAAAACTAATGCAGAATAACACTTGCAAATTAGTTTTTTAATGCCTATAAACCACTGTTGTCTAAACCACAAAAAGCATAAAAAGTTCTCCAACTACAATCATTATGTTTTAAACAATTTTCTTAACATAAAAGGTTTTAACCATCAAGTCATACTTTTATTTAAGCTTATAATGTACTAAAATTACTTTACATGGAAGAACTTGATAGAATACCTCAGGACACTGTTTGATACCCAAGTCTGCATTAATAGGTATTTCGTGATCCACTTAAATTGTCTAGTATGTAATTGAATCATCTAGCAAAATCATATCTATAGCTTTGAGAGTGAAGATATTCAATATTCATTATCACTGCTTTGGGAAATACACTTTCTAAAACTGTGGAAAATCACTCCAAATACCTGGTAATAACATTTGCACAAAACCTGATGCTTCTTCATTTGTCATCTAAAATATTGTAGTTCTCAATTTACTCAACTACTTTAGCATTAAGCAACCACAAATTTTGTATCTTTAAAATACATGAAACTTATAAACATAAAAGAAAACTTTTGATTTAAGATAAACAGCCTTAAATCTCATTTTGAAATGAAAATATTAAATGGTTTATAAAAATTTCAGTTAATTTTAGTACTTTACAATCTTTTAGAGCCAAATGTATAGTTTAAGTACAACACAAGTAAATAAAAGCTTTTTAAAGCTTTTTTTGTAGAAACCAGGACATTATTAAATATGGAATAAGGATGCAGGACATGGTCATAGGAGAATACTTGTATGTCTGTTTAGATAAACAATCTTTAAAAAATAAAACCTATGCAGTTACCAATACCGAGTAGAGCCTTTACTAGTCCATTAATGTTTTCAACCTTCTAACTTCTGTTGCAAGAAAGTCCAATATCTGTAGGTTATCTTCAAAAACTTGTCTTTTAAGAATTTTTGAACTACCTCAAAAAAATTATTAACTAACTTATGAGAAGTGGGCAGCTAGAAAAAAACACTCATGGAATCCATGAGAAACAGTTATGGAACTAAAAATGGACTCATAGCACTAAAGGGCCATGAGGGGCTATGGTGCCAAAGATATCTGTACAGGTAAGCAAGTGCAAGGAAACTGGTTTTTCTCTTTGGTTAAGTCCCTTCGGGCTCAAACCAGTTGCCCTTAAGCCCAGGTGCAGCTAGAGATCAAGACTTTTGTAGGATATGGAGAGCTCATCTTCATAATCCCTACATGGGAAAGTTGGCCATCTTATCTCTGAGAGGATTCAAGTCAGTTCCTCAGCAGGAGTGTTCCCTCAGGGTAATTCCAGCAGTGGGGGATGACCTTCAAGAATTCCAAAGACCTTGAGAGACCCATCCCAGCATGGCAGCTCTAATCCTGCCTTATTCCCCCATAAACCTATTTGAGGACTCAGAGGGCTCTGGGGATAAAGGGCAATAATCTCTCTGGTTGCTTCCTGCTGAGTTGGGGGTGGAGGAAGCAAGAGCAGTCCGATGTCCTCAACTAAGAAATGCTGGGATAGTCTAGAGGTCTTACATAGATGGTTTTATGACTTCAAGGTCTGTCTAAAAGAGACAAAACAGATAAATTAACTCTAAAAGATCTACCTGTTATCTTGCCTGAAATAAGTACTACCTTTGCCTGATGTAAAAGCCAAGAACTGTAAGTAATTTACATATTGGAGACCTTTCTTCTCTGGCATTGTAAACCTCTAAGATCACATTTTAAAACCTGTCCAAAACAATGTGAACTGTCTATTCTTTGTACAGAACAATCTAAATCAGTCCTCCTTTTTTGGGTTCTGATAGTTTGAAACATTCCAGGTGCCGTTAATATTGGTGGGCAGGAGGCATATGGCCATCCCTCTTAAGGGCCAGCAAGAGCAGTGCTCAGGACACATTTAAAGCATTTTTTTTCTTTGCCTGCGGAGAAGGGGATTTCAGATTTGTCAGCTTGGGCATGCCTGCTAGTAATTTATCTATCCCCTTAGGCAGATGGATACTCAGAGAAACTCTAAGTAACTAAGGTCAAAATCTTGCAAGGAAAAAGGAAACATAAACTTGAGTTGACGCAAATGCACTTAGAATCTCCTGAAAACAGATTATGCTGGGTCTGGCATTGATCCTGGGAGCACTTGGGAGCATGGAATTAGAAAGCAGATTTGTCCCCAAGAAAGGGAGCTCAGGGTTGGGGATTTAGCTCAGTGGTAGAGTGCTTGCCTAGCAAGCACGAGGCCCTGGGTTCGGTCCCCAGCACCGGGAAAAAAAAAAAAAAAAAAGAAAGGGAGCTCATACCAGGAGAAGGAAGAAATTCCAATGAACTTTTTAGAAGACAATTACATTTTCCTGGTTGCTAAATTTGATGGGATAATATTCTAAAAGAAGTCAGAGGACTGAGCAAGTTCAATCAAGCAATATCATAGTGGCTTTGGTATTTTGGGAACACATGGAAAAAACTTTAAGAACACAATGGCATTTTCATTTACAGTCCCATTAAAGATCAAAACCAAGCAAGAAAATTTTTCATGAAAGAAAACTTATAATTTATCAGACAAACAATTGTGATCAATATAAAAACATAACTAGTTAAGGCCTTAGATGTTATCAAAATTATCTGTTCTTATTTTTAAGAATACATACATGTATTTAAAAATGGCATGCCAAAATTTTTATGCAACAAAATGAAAAAAATGCAACAAAAATGAAAAAAAAATTGAAGTGGCCACAGACACAAGATACACATGTAAACACAGAACATACAACATGAACAAGCACAGGAACATTTTACCGGCAACTGTACAATTTACCAGCAACTATCCTAAAATTACCCTTGAAAGCTGTATCAAAGGCAGATTAACATTTAGGCAAACCTTATTTAAACAAGACCTCACATTAGTTAAGTTCAGCAGCTTAGCTTAATTATGAAAAACATCTAGCAAGGAAAACACTCCTATCCATAGTCCAGTTCCCTCCTATTGTCTGGGGCCATCCAAGGTGCTAAAACCGCAACTTCATTCCCAAATTTCTCCAGGCCAGCAGTAACCTTGAGGCCTCTAGTCTCTAGGAGAGATTTTAAGATACTATCTGGGGCTCCTTACAGTGTGAGGGGAGGCTGCCCATTTCTCTAAAGAACAGAGACAAGGAATGTATCAGACCCAAATGTCTTGTGCTTAGTGGGGAACTTCCGCGGTTCTTAGGCCACAACCCTATGCCCACACGGTGCCTCGGAGGAGTCGGAAGTATAGGGAGACCACTCCTGGGTTCCGTCTCCTGGGGGTCAACTGTTATGTGGAGATGCCAGGCGAACCAGAACAAATGTGTACCTCTATATCCACGGATAGACAATCATAGAGAAAGGGAAAAGGACCCTGACGCTAGCATCTCGGGAAGGTAAAGACATTAAACACAAAGAGGCCAGCTTACCGAAAAACTGCCCAAGGGGGCACAGTACTCCACACTGGTGTCCCGAGGGGGAAAGGCCCCGTGGAAGCCCCACTTTGGGGCGCCAGATGTAGCAGTCTCGGGGTCCCACGGAAACCCTTGGGGGCGGGGATAAGCAGGCGACACAGACTCCGGGAGTCAGGTGAGTGGCAACAGCAGGCTCGCAGGCTCGCAGGTTGGCTCTTACTTAATTTTTTAAACAACTGCTTCCTCCAGTGCCCAAGCTGAGGGCTTGTCGTGGACTGAGCAGGGGCGCTGCCGCCAAGTCACGTCCCCAGCCCCTCCCTGGAGGATTTGAACTGTTACTCTACTTCAGAGCCAGCCCCCAGTTCCTCCCGGATGGATTACAGATGAGGATCAACTCTGCATACTGCTGACCGGCTCCGACTACATGTCCCTGTGAGGAACTCAGCTTCCAGGGTTCCCATTGCACTGCATCAGACCTCTTTACCTTTCCCATGTGACCTCCCCCTTGTGGGGTCTGATCTTTGGTCTCATCTTCTCCCTTCCACAGGGTAAACTTGGGGTGCTGGGGCTCCCAGGTTACCCAAAACGTCCAGGGCCTAAAGTAAGAGGCCAGGGAGCTGGAGCCTGGCAAGAGAGAGGGGCTGTGGTCTGAGGGGTTTGCTGAGCACTTTGTGGGTGACTTCAGACAGACTTAGACTTCAGTGGTCAGTCCTTGCTCTGGTATAGTTTAGTTTGGTCCGTCAACCAGAGGGAGATGTATTAGACTGTTTTCTGCTGCTGTAACCAAATATTTGAGGCTGGATATTTTATGAAGCAAATAGGTTTAATTAGCTCATAGTTTTGGGTTTTATTGGGGGAGTGAGATGGGGAGTAATGTTGGACATCTAAAGTTAGGGGATACTGTTGAATCAGCTCTGGTGAAGGTTCTCCAGGATATACAACTTTAGAGGGGGTGACTTCTGTCAGGGCCCTCTAGAAGAGCAGGTATGACATGCAAAGTGATCAACATAGGAAGCTGGGGAAGGGGAGGCTTTGTCTTGCTGGTGACGCCTCTTAGGGCTGAGGATATGGTAGGTACTTGAAGTGCAAACCTGGAGACCTGAGTTCGATCCCCCAGACACCACACAGCAGAAGGAGAGAACCAACCTCACAGTGTTATTTTCTGACTTCCACACATGAGTCATGGTGTATGTGCACGCACACACACATGCACACACTTACACGCACACTCACACACGCACATACAGAAGGGGATCTGAACAAGATCTAACCAGTTGGGCGTGGCATAACCAGCCACTAGAGGACATTTGGGGCAAAGGGCAGAGTCAGTTCAAAGGGATTGAAGCAGGAACATGGAGCCAGAGAGAAGGAGGGCAGGGAGCTGCCCTGGAAGAGTCTGGGTTCTGCAGGGACCCCAGGAAGCTGCTGGAAGGAGGAGACAAGAGACTGGGTCCACCTGCTGCCCACTCCCTCCCTCAGCATGATCTCTAATTCTCTCCACACAGGGATCCACTGGATTTCGCAGGCCCCTGCGCCCACTAGGAGAGAAGAGAAAGCAGGTGAGTGGGGGAGAGGGAAAGAGGGGAGACCTTGGTGGAAGGGGACCAGCCTGTGTTGGTGCAGGAGACAGGTGATGGGTAGGTGTGTCTGTATGTTTGTGTATGGGTGGGATATGCATGTATGTGTGTATGCAAATAAATCCATGCATATGCACGTGTGTGTATACTGTGTGTATTGTGTGCATGCGCACATGTGTGCACTCGTGTATGTGAAGGGCTTGTGAACAAGCACCCCCATGTCTTCCCACATGCCATGACCCTGCCTCCTTCCCCTTGCTTCTGTTCAGGGCAAGGCTGGGCAGCCCAGGGAGGAAGGCGAATGTGGCGTACTAGTGAGTCCATACGGGGTGTGCACCGCACTCTGATCCTGGGGTGTGGGGCTGGGAAGGGGGTGAAGGAAGAGGGGTCCTGGGCGTGACTTTCTCTCCTGCCTCCCAGCATCCTCACTTCTCTATTCTGTCTCTTTTTCCTTGTGCAGGGCACCCGAGGAGAGAGAGGGCAGCCAGGAGCCACAGGACAGTCTGGCCCCAAGGTGCGGGACACGGGATGATCAAGACCCTGCCTCAGGTTTACCCTATGTCCCCCTCCCCTTCTGAGTTTCAACCTCATTATTTCTGTCCTAGGGGAACGTGGGCCAAGACGGGTCTCCTGGGATCCCTGGAGAAAAGATATGTGTGTGTGGGCACGCGCGCGTGTGCATGTGTGTGAGACTAAGCAAAGGATAAGCTCTGCAGGTAGTTGGACATTATTTATAATGCTATGGAAAGACAGCCCTGAGTTCAAGTCCTGGCTCTGCTCTCACTCACTGGCTATGTGACCTTGCACAAGTTACTCAACCTCTCTTTTGCTTCAATTCCTCTTTCATTGAGAGAAATGATGGTGGCCTTCACCCCACTGGACTGTGGTAGTGAGGGAGATGACTTGCCTAGTATCCATCAAGTGCTCAATATGTACTGGCTTTTGATATCGTTTTCTGGGGCTTAGGAGAGATGAGCTGATGTTCCTTGATTCTGTTTCAGGATCTCCCTGGTCCACAGGACCCCCAGGGTTCCCCGGGCCAAAGGGTCCTCTGGTGAGCAATGTCACCCCAACTCTGTGTCAGGTGGGAGGGAGCCAGGCGGGGACGGGTCCCTGTGTAAATCCTAATTCCTTCATTCTCTGCTCCCCTTCCCCTTGCCCCACCCCCAGGGTCCCCAGGGGAAAGATGAAATACCAGGGCACCCTGGACAAAGAGAAAAATTGGTAAGTGATCTTTGACCTCTGACTCCTGACCCTGTCCTGCCCGCCTGAGTGTGTGTGTAGACATGGATGCCCACACTTGGAGGTCAGAGAACAACCGCATGTTGTCAGTTCTCTCCTTGCCCCAGATGTGATATCCAAATATTGAACTCGGGTCACGAGGCCTGCGCAGCAAGCACTTTTACCCACTTAGCCATCTTGTAGGCCCCTCCACTTTATTTTTTTGGAGGCAGCATCTCTTAATCGAATCTGAATATAGCCCTTGTGGCTAAATTAGCTGGACAATGAAACAACCCACCCCTGCAGGATCCTCCTGTTTCTCTGTCACCCAAAGCTGGGGTCACAGGCACACAGTCTTTTAAGTGATGGGATTAGAATTCAGGCCCTCATGTTTGTACAGGAAGAACTCTTACCTGTTGAGCCGGGGACAGAACTCTGCTCCTTGTGCTTGTGTTGTGAGCACTTTATTAACTGGGTCGTCTCCTAAGCCATTCTGTCTTCTTCCTGTGTGATATTCTTGTTTTTTTATGCTTTGTTTATGAGAGAGAGAGAGAGAGGGAGCAAAGAGAGAAAGAGAGAGAGAGAGAGAGAGACTTTCATGCCATGGTACATGGGTGGAGGTCAGAGGGCAACTTCCTGAAGTCAGTTCTCTCCTTCCACCATGTGGACTTCTGGGATTTGAACTTAGGTCTCCAGGTTTGCATGCAATCACTTCACCTGCTGAGCCCTCTTACTGCCCCTTGTACTGTCTTTCTTCCCAGGGCTTCCAAGGTCAGACAGGCCCCCAGGTCCAGTGGGTGTCCTGGGCCCCCAGGTCAGAGTGGACCCTGGCAGCCTTCCTGTGCTGGGTTGTTTCCAGGAGTCTTGGGGGAGTGGGGGGTTGGGTGGATGTTCCCTCCCTCTTTTCCCCCACCCATCATTCAAGATGAACCTTGTTCCTCTCCAGGGAAAGATAGGAGATGCAGGGCCTCTGGGAGATAGGGCCCTCCTGGGTCTCCTGGAGAACAAGGTCTTCCAGGCCTGGAAGGGGGAGAAGGGACAGGGGGGAGCGAGAGAGGAAGTTCCCCAAAGTCTTCTGAGGCCATTTGTTGCCCTGGGACATAGGGTCCTGGGGATAACCCCATTGGGGTTGGTGCCCAGAATCACAGTTTTGGGGGGGCACCTATTCCCTGAAGTTGACATGCCCCTCTTGCCCCCTGGTGAACCAGGCTCCCTAGGCCCCCTCAGGAAGGAGGGGCCGCCTGGGCCCATGGGCTTCCCCGGCTCCCAAGGAACCAGTGAGTATCTTAGGGTGTCTCTTGGAGTGTTTCTCATTTAGGGTGTGAGACAGAGGAAAGAAAGCAAGTGTCCAAGGAGGGGTCTGGTGGGATGGGGATGCTGGGGTTCCCTCAAGCTAAGGATGGGATCTGGGGGTTCCCTCAGGGTGAGGATGGGGTCTGGTGTTCCCCTTAGGGTGAGGACAGGATCTGGGGGGTCCTCTGTTACTCACTTTTGTGATTTTGAGTCACTTTCTCCCTTAGGGACTCACTGGCTTGAAGGATGACAAGGGCCCCCCAGGACCTGTTGGGGCCAATGTAAGTAGCAGCACAGCTGCTTGGGGGCATTGCGGACAGGATCAGAGGGAACTAGAAGGTTCTAGAAGGCTGATGTTGTCATGGTTGAGTTTGCTTTGTTTGGACGGAGATGGGCTTAAGGCACATGCTGTTTCTACCCCCCAAGGATCAGGTCTCACTCGGGGAGCCTTGGCTGCCTCCTGTAAAGTAACCATGATGCTGGGTTTGGTGGGTGCAAGATTGGTGTAAAGGGGAGGGAAGGGGAAGAGAGGGGAGGGACTTGATCAGGGCTCCAGGTGGCATCCACAGCTTGTGCAAAGGTCCTGAGCCAGAGCCAACCTGGCAGGCTTTGAGCTCACGGGGGTCTCTGAAGCCTGTGGCTGAGGATGAGGTGATGGGACAGTTTTCTTGGGACTTTGGGGTTCCCTAAGCAAGACCTTGGCTCTTGCTCTTGGAGGGGGTGCAGCCTGACTCAGAGTGCCCTCTGGCTGTGAATCTGACACTCCATTAGTGGGGTTACAGGAGAGCAGGGTCCGTGGGCCCCTCAGGTGGCAGTTTCCTCAGGTGGGCTTCCTGGCCAGAGTGGTAGCCAAAGCCCCATTGGTCCTGCAGGCGAAAAAGGGTCACTGGTAAGCCTGTGTTGAGAGACTCTCCCTGGGGGAGGGAGGAGAACAGACAAGCATTTCTTCACCCCACATAGGGACCAGATAGCACAGACTACAGTGATGCAAACTCCAGCTTAAGGAACCCAGCCAGTGGATTGGGGTTCCTTCCCAGAACATGGGTGACTCAGAAGCAGCTGTGGGACCCAAGAGCTCAGACCACCTTGGGGGATCAGGTCAGCACACTGCTCTTGGGAAGTTTCCTTAACTTTCTACAGGATATGTTTCAATGTAGGAGGAAAAATTGCTATACATGATCTTGCTCATCCACCTGGGGTGGGCACTCTGCCAATCTCCCTCCTCTGGAATATTCCACCTAATGTCTCTTCCCCTTCTTCTTGCTCTCTCTGCCTCAGGGAGAACGTGGTACCCCTGGGCCCACTGGCAAAGATGGCATCCCAGGACCTCTGGGGATTCAGCAACCCCCTGGGGCTACCGGGCCTTCTGGGGAGGAAGGAGACAAGGTAAAGCAAGGGAGGGGGGTCACTCACAGAGAAGGGATGTGGGGGAGGGAGGGAGCTGATTGGATGCTTCCTTACCTGTTGTTACCTTTCCATTTCTGCCGCATCCCTACCCAACTAATCTGGTAGAATATGTCTCAATTTGGAAAAGGTGGATTCAAAGTAACATGTTTTGGAATAAGGACATGGCTTTATTTTAGAGAAATAAGGAAAAATATGGGAATTGTCAGGTCTTGGTGTTTCTTCCCAGTTCAGGCCTAAAGCCTGTTCCCTGTGTTGGAACCGAGGTTCCCTTTGGGTCCCCTTACCCAGACCCCCGAAGGAGACACGAGGACCACCGAGTTGCTGTAAAGACAAGAGGCTTTTTATTAATCTAGCGGCGCTAGGACTGTCTCCCTGCTCAGGCAAAAGAGAACGGCCCCGACTGAATTTGGGGCAAGGTTTTTATAGGAAAGCAACTGCATTGAGCAAATACATTCTGTAAAAATTTCCACTACACACAGGGAAGTTGAGTCTGTTCACAGATGTTCTAGCCAATAACCTCGCCCTGGGCAGTTCCCGGCATGCCCAGGGGGAGAAGTCCAAAGGGTGAGATAAGCAGTTGGCGCCGGCGGGAGATTTGAATTTTGCGCCAGCGGGAACTTGGGCTTCACAGCGGGAACCTGGGTTCCACATTCCCCCCTTTTCTTTTGGCGCACTCCAATCATGGAGTGTCAGTTACAGTTCTTGTGGTAAATTTCTGGGAGGGGTGTTCCTTCCAGGTGATTCCAGCAGTAGGGGACGTCTCTTCAGAATTCTAAAGACCTTGAGAGACCCATCCCAGCATTGCTGCTCTAATCCTGCCTCATTTTCCCATAAACCTATTTGAGAATTCAGACTGCTCTGGGGATAAGGGGCGATGATTCGATCTGGCTGCTTCCTGCTGAATCGGGGCGAAGAAAATAAGAGCAGTCTGATATACTCATCTATGAAATGCTAGGATGGTCTAGAGGTCTTTTATAGATGGCCCTATTACTTTAAGGTCCATCTAAAAGAGACAAAACACAGGTTAAACTTTGAAGATCTACACAAGGATTAGACCATTGTAATTGGGAAGGCACATGAGATAAACCAAACAAGCTCAGCAGTCTTGCCGTGGTTAGTAAAAGAACACATTTACAAGGTGTAAAAGCCAAGGAGACCTTTTTCCTCTGGCTACTGTAGATCATATTTTAAAACCTGTCCAAAACAATGCAAACTGATTCTTTGTACAGAGCAATCTAAATTATCCTCCTTTTTTATTCTGAAAAATAAAGCAACATAAGTCTTTTTCTTTTGGGGGACCAAAGGGATGTAGCACCATTTCTCTGATCTAAATGAAAAGCCAGCATTGATTAGCTAATGGAGCTGTTCTGGAGCTACACCTGGAGTTTTGCTGTTTTTCTTAGTTTACTTCTTAAGTTTGCCATTGCTTTTTCTCTCTGTCAAGCACTGGGTTTAACTTTAGGCAACCTTTTAGGACAAGGGAAAAACTTTATTAAACTTTTTGCCAACCTATGTCTCTGGTTTTAATTCTACAGCACAAACTGTCTTTCTTGGGTGCCTTAGGCCAGAGCTGCAGCCTCGAGACCAGGGCTCCTCTGGATCAGGTGAGGCAAGGAGTCAGCAGACTGGAGAACAGAAACAACTCTCTTGGTTTAGTGAATCTGGACCCATTTGCTGAAACTTCTGTGACAGCTTTATTTTTAGGAAGGACATTTTTCCAAGAACCTATCCCATTGCTTGAGGATAATGGCACTTAACAGAAATATTCTCTCAGTATTTGCAAATCTAGCCAGTCTATAATGCTGCACCAGATAGCCAAGAGGCTGAGCCCACATACTTGTAACAGAGACTGCATTTTTTTTTTAATATACAGAGAAGGATTGAGCTCTTTTTTATTTCAGAAAGAAACATATTTTACAATTAACTATACGTGTCTCCAACATTTTATAAGTCCCAGCGTGAGCTTAAGCAATATAATTATTAAAAGAATAATTCCTCCTATGATAGCATCTTTTCATTTTTCTGCTTTGTGCTTCAATCCAGGAATTTTGCTTGGATTTTAGGCACAGCATCTTTAACATTCTTGTTTGCAAGTTCTAGGTAATGATCTATCTGCACTTGGGATGTCAGTCATAAATAACAGGAATACTGACGAGTGAAATCAGCTAAAATCAGTGGTGTCAGACCATTGAGCAAGGCACCAACATAAATAAACACCCATATTAACACTGCAAACTTCAGAGAATCAACTAAATCATCAACTAAGAAAAGGCACCTGAGTTCTTTTATGGTGCAGTTCACATGACTGAGAGCAGAATCAATTCCTCGGATCTAGCAACATTAGATTCCAAATATGCCCTGAATGGGTGGCCTTTATCTGATTTCTGGATTGCTTGGGTCATACCCTTATATACTCTAAAGCTGATAGTCACAGAGAGCAGGGCCAAGGCAATGTAGGCCGTCACACTCACAATGCTGAATACTGTCAAGGAAAGCAGCAGGAACAAGCTGGCGTCAAACACCACTCCAGTTTTCTTAATCTCTCTAGTAGAGGAGGTCAACAACCACGAAGCCCAAACCCCTGTGGCCAGGGTGGAGAGGGGTGCGGCAGGGGCAGAAGGGGTCTAGGCGGGCTCGGCCTGGGGGCTCACGCCAGCCCGGGGCAAAATGTAAATTACCTAGGAAAGAATGTTTAGCACCTGTCCCTGGGCGTTATTGTGACATACCAAGAAAT
This sequence comes from Typhlomys cinereus, assembly GCA_023101885.1. NCBI lineage: Eukaryota > Metazoa > Chordata > Mammalia > Rodentia > Platacanthomyidae > Typhlomys > Typhlomys cinereus. The sequence continues at coordinate 250,046 of JALPQD010000217.1, forward strand.
TCCTAGCACCTGCCCATGGGGTTACAGTGACCTTCCCCAGGGAACAGGCTTTAGGCCTGAACTGGGAAGAAACACCAAGACCTGACAATTTTTACATTTTTTTATTTCTCTTAAAGCCATGTCTTTTCTCCAGAAAATGTTTCCTTGAAATAATATCTTATCAGGTTGGAATTTTTTTTTTTTTTTCATCAGAATGGTTGGATAAGGATGCAGCATTTAGGGTCTTTAAACTGCAGACTTTTGTTACATGCTATCTGGCATTTTCTGTAATCCATGATTTTCTCTTCTAATACCTTTGGTGCCTCTAAAACCAATTTTATAACAGTGCTAAAATATTTTATTCTATTAAGCCTAAACCTTGAATATTCGGGCACTAAGGCATGTCTCAGTAGTTACCTTGTGAGTGCAATGAGCCTGTCATTTTCTTGATCTTAAAAATTTTAGTAAAATCAAAAGTTGACAAAAGCCTAGGAAGGAAGTTGAGCACTAGAATTTTGTGCTCCCTTGTCTATTAACATAGAAACAAAGAGGCTTCCCATTTGCACGTTAAACCAAAGGTTTTCACGAGATGCTCAACCTGGCACTTTTGGGCTTCCTTTTGCTGGATATCAGAGGCAGACTCCTTTTCCATCGGAGGGAAGCTATGAGCTTCAGGCCATTACATTGATCTCCACCGGGGTGTTCGACCCCTGGGCCCTGGGGTTCAGGGGGCAATCTTTCCTCCAGTGGAAATTCCCATGTTTGGGACATAGGCCATATGAAAGCTTCCTGTGCTCACAACCGTCTCAAAGCGCCCAGTCTGGTCATATTCGAAGCATCTTTTTCCACCTTTCCCCTGTCGGGAGGGGTCCTGGGTTGATCTGCTTGGGGTGCCTGTTTAACCTATCCCCTAAGGCAAATGTCAAGTTCTGATTTCTTTGCTTTCTGGTTCTTTCTCTTTCTTTTCTCTTTTTTTTTTTATACTAAGTCCTAGGTCACCTGTCCTATTTTTAAAGTCCTAGGACAAACAGAAACAAAGGATTCTACCTCCAAGATAGAAATGAAAGCTTCCTGATGGTGCCAACCTCTCCCTTACAGATGATGGGGACCTATTTCCCTCAACAGATGAGAGCCCTGTTGTCTTCCACATGAGAGTTTACTTCCCCCTGACAGATGAGGACTTTGGCTGACATGGAAGCTAAATGAAATTCCTGTCTGTTTCACCTTAGTCTTGAGGGCATTGAGAGGCAAAGCTTTTCCTGAGTTACTAGCTGGTACTTTTGGTCCAGCTCTATAGTCTCTCACTTTCTGGCATTTGTTTGTCTAGTTGGATGGTAGTATAACTTAAAGATCTTCCTGGGATCATCTCTTGTCTAAGATGTATACAGGGCATGTCTGAGAATATGCTATGACTTGACCCTCTTTTAGGTTGGTAGAACTAAGCATTCACAATTTCTAGATAGTCCCTGGACACAGGAAGGGGAAATCTCCCTCTTTTGGCTTCAATTAGTGAACCTGGACTTGAGGAAAGGACGTGTGGCTTAGCAGAGTTCTGATAATCACTATACACAGTGTTGTCAGCAAAGACATCCACTGACACTGCCCGTGGTGTGGTCCGGGGAGGCCAGCACTCCACCCAACGTCACCAGAGCCCCACCCGATGACACTAAAAGGGGTGAGTCCATGGTCCACACATGCCTGAAGCTTCCTGTATTCCCTATGTTATTTAAACAGCATAGTCATTGTCTCAGACTTGGAACATTTTCCTTCAGGGCAAACATTTTTAGGAATTCCCTTCTATTGATTAACAAGAGCTAAAGTCACATTGATCCCCACTGTACTACGTAGACCAAGAGCTAGAGTCACATTGATCCCCACCACACGACGCAGACAGACAAAGGTTGGGAATCCCTCCAGGAGAGATCATTCAAGTACCAGTCTGGCCACACTCTTTGCAGAGTCATGGGTGATAACTTGGCCATAGTGGGTTCAGCGGTTTCGTGACTTGCGATCGGATTCTAATCCGATCCCACCCTAGACCATATGTTATCACCATGGAAACGCAGAACTGGCCCAATCGAATCCCGTGGCTTTAAGAGATCTTAAGGATCTCGCTGTGGGACTACAAACTCGAGCACAGAGGTGTTACAGGTTTCCCACCTCAGGCCGACATTCACTCACACATTCATACAGAGGTCAAAACATTCCCTCCCTCATTTTGCAGGTGCCCTTTTCCTCCCCCTCCCGGAGAGACCTGTTCCAAAAGGTGAGCAGAGGTTGGTCTAGCACAGTCTCTTTTACTGTAAAGTCCAAGATTTAGAGAAACTCCCTAGTTGGCCTTGAGTCTGTTCCAAGCTGCAGCTGAGGCGGGGCCTCGGTTCCTCCTGTTGGTCTGATGCTGAGCAGAACCCTGCTCTCTGGGAACCCACTTCCCAGGGAGCAGATGAGGGCCCGGTTAGGGCTGCTGTCTTATTTAGTCAAAACAAACAATTGAAATACATTTAAATACATGAAGCTTAATTCTTAATTTCTAATTTTTGAGGCTCAATGCCTTTTCTTTTATGACATTTCCTTTAACCATCATCTCTAAATTTTAGTCTTCTCATAAACCTAACATTCCACAAACCTTCACAACATTTTTAACACTTTTTAGTAGACCTCATCTTAAAAATCATTATATCCCAATTAAGTTAGCAAGATTGTAACAGAACACAGGAGTACACCTGGAAACAGGAAATTAGCATACATACCAGGAGAATGAAGAAATTCCAATGAATTTCTCAGAAATCAGTTTTCCTTTCTGGTTGCTAGATATGTTGGTATTACATATGGAAAAACAAACTTTTAAGGGAATTACAAAAGTGATGTTATTAGATCCTAGGTAAAAACACAATATCATCTTTTGTGAAGCTTCATAGAAATCAAGATAAAACAAAATATTTTAGTCAGTACGTACTCAGGCCTTTTATGTTGTTCTTAAGTGTGCACATGCATTTAAATTGAGCATGCCAAATAATAAAAAGTCAAAAAAAAAAACCCAGATGCAATTATAAGCGCGCAATAATTTGAAATGGCCATAGCTGTGTTATTTTGAAACATAAAACACACATATTATGGAAAATCCAGATAACTGAGCAAATCAAAACACTTAAAGTAACTCTTAAAATGAGATCATCATAAACACAGCACAAAACGACAGACAGTTCTTCTGGCCCCTCCAACACAGGGGGGCAGAGGCTTTCTTAAAACAAACATTTGCCGCCCTAGAAAGTGGGCCATTCATCAGAACAGAGGGTGGTAAACTTCATCCCCCAGGAGGCCGGCTGGTCTGGAAGGCCGGCCACCCTGAGCGGCAGAAAACCTGCTAGTTTCCTTTCCTGATATCCCTAACGTCCGTCCGATGGTTGATAGTCAAGTCAAGGGGCGTTGATTGAGTCTGCCCCATTATATACCTAATTTCTTGAATACAAAAATACCCTAGAAACACAGAAAACAACACAAACACGAACCCAACAATTATCTGCTGCACCGGGTCCCTACGCGCTCGCTCGAGCGGTTTTTCTCCCGGGAAGGAAGTGAAAGTAAAAGAGCCGGCAACAGAGGAGTCCGGAGGCCCGCTGCAGTTCGGGTACATCCTCCTTCTCCGAAAAGTTTCACCATGAGCTCAGTTGGGAATCCTTCCAACTGCAGCTTACTCGACAGGGTTGGGTTCAATTGGGAATATACCGTCCAATTGCCCAAGCCTTATGGGGGTTCAGCTGGGAATATACCGTCCAACTGAGCCCAGCTGGGAATATACCATCCAACTGCGGCTTACCCCCTGCTGCCCCCGGGGTCAGACCGTCGTCCTTCTACCCCTGCGAGGTCTCGGGCACGTCTACCCACCTCTCGACGGGTACAACCCCAATTTCGTCCCACCTAGGTGGCCTGGAAAAGAAACTGACACAAGAGACCACAGACACAATGCACACGACACAGGACAATTCAGGAGCTCCACTTACCTCCAACCCTGGTCGTCGGCTCCTCCGAGTTGGGTCAGGGGCATCCCGGATGAGCCCCCATATGTTGGAACCGAGGTTCCCTTTGGGTCCCCTTACCCAGACCCCCGAAGGAGACACGAGGACCACCGAGTTGCTGTAAAGACAAGAGGCTTTTTATTAATCTAGCGGCGCTAGGACCGTCTCCCTGCTCAAGCAAAAGAGAACGGCCCCGACTGAATTTCGGGCAAGGTTTTTATAGGAAAGCAACTGCATTGAGCAAATACATTCTGTAAAAATTTCCACTACACACAGAGAAGTTGAGTCGGTTCACAGATGTTCTAGCCGATAACTCGCCCTGGGCGGTTCCAGGCACGCCCAGGGGGAGAAGTCCAAAGGGTGAGATAAGCAGTTGGCGCCGGCGGGAGATTTGAATTTTGCCCCGGCGGGAACTTGGGCTTCACAGCGGGAACCTGGGTTCCACACCTGGGAAGGTCACAGTAACCCCATGGGCAAGTGCTAGGAATTTCTCGGTATGTCACAATAAGCCCATGGACAGGTGCTAAGCATTTTTATCTAGGTTTTGTTTGGGATAATTCAAGTTTTGCTTCTGGCAGGAAGAATTCCTCTGGGATTTAGGAGTGCCCTTTCTTAGGGTTTTTTGGAACTAGCTTCCTGCTCTCTGTTCTAGAGAAGAAGCCTGCTTTTTAAGTTTCAGTCAAATACTAAATAGAAATTTCATGTCTAGTCATTTACAATAAGTAGACTTGTTAGCCAGAATGTGTGCACTGATTTTAAGGAAATTAGAGAATAACTTCTAGAGTCTTAAAACATAGGTGGGTAAAATTCCCACCTACATACTAATTCAGAAATTCCAGAAGTATAAGGCTATGCTATCAGTCCACCAGAACCTTATAAGAAACTGTGATACCCTCTTACCCTGGCTGAAGGCCAAGGAAGAGTCCATCATGCCAGAAAGTCTAGATGCCAAGACTGCCCCTGGAGATGATATTTGCAATCCAAACTGGGAGAATCCATGTCAGAAGCAAAGGGGGCCATGTCTTTCCTACCCCAAACAGCACTCTTATGAGAAATCACAGAGATGGACCATCTGAGTGCACTCCCACCAATGATCGCCTCCGCCCCGAAAGAGACACCCTCGAAAGAGACACCCTCGGCATATGGGGCCTGACTGGACCCCAGGTTTGGAGTATGCATGATTCACAGATGGGTCATCTAACTGATGGCAATACGCTTCTGGAATTCCTCAAAGGAAGACATAAGCAACCTTACTATTAAAGGAATAGAAAGATGCTATTATAGGAGAAGTTATTCTTTTTTTTTATTAAAAATTTAATTATACATTTTAAAATTTTTTACCAGTTCCCTCCCTCCCCCCGAGAAGTTATTCTTTTAATAATTATATTGCTTAAGTGTTTTCTTCAGTGCATACCTCAGTGCTCCATGGACAGAACCAGCTATAGCTTATGGGCCTTGAGTATCCAAGTCAAGGCCTCCTTAGAGATGTAGTTTAAGCTTGGATAGTAGAGACTGCATGAGCTGCATACATCTTCCCAAGTTAGAACCTGCTGCCATGCCTGGTGCCTATGTCGACCTGCCTGACTGAGAGGATCAACCTGGAGAGGACAACAGCCAAAGCTCATGCTGGGACTTATGGGGTGTGGAGGATTCCTATAGTTAATTGTAAAATATGTTCCTTGCTAAAATCAATAGGAGATCATTCTGCCTCTGTGTTAAAATGTGGGCTCAGCCCTATAGCTATCTGGTGAAGCATTATAGATTAGATAAGTTTGGAAATACTGAGAGAATGTTTCTGTTAAGTGCCTTTGCCCTGAAGCAATGGGTTAGGTTCTTGAAAAAATGTCCACCCTGAAGGTGATTTTTGCTGACTAAAAAATTATATGTCTGTTGTAGGTGCAACATTCTTTACCCCAAAATTTTCTGTGTAAAAGTTGTCATGAAAGTTTCAATAAACGGGTTCAGGATTCACTGGGACGAGAGGGAGCCGCGTGTGTTCTGTTCTCCACCCGGTACTGGGGAGCCCTGGTCTCGAGGAGGCGACTCTGGTCTGCGGCATCTGGCACCTGAACAGGGACCCTGGACTGGGTTTTTCTTTCCTTTTTCTTTTTTCTTTTTTTTCTTTTCTTTTCTCTTTCAGTTTTCAGGCAAGCACAGGATCCCCATCAGAGTGGAGAAACTCCTCGGACCCAAGTGGAGCCGAGTAAGACGGGGAAGAAAGGATTCCGCCAGGGTAGAGGAGACCCCCTGGGACGCGAGTGGAGCCAGGTGAAGAAGGCGGGTGAGCAACATGGGTCATACTGAGTCTAAAGAGAGAAGACTCTTTATAGGTGTAACCAAGCAAATGATAAATGCACGAGGTATTCATATTTCTTCTAAGAAGTCAAGAAAGTTTTTGCGTTTTGTACAAAAATGTTGTCCTTGGTTTCCAGAGGAAGGAAGCTTGGATTTAGACACTTGGAAAAGGATAGGAAAAGAGATAAAAAAACTATTATGTTCATGGACCAGAAAAGGTCCCGGTTTCTGCATTTTCTCTATGTAGTTTAATGATAGATTCCTTAGGTCCTAGTCAAGAAACAGTAAGCATAGTGAAAGACCCCCGTCTTTCAGTCAGGAACAAGGCCACCGAGAGAAAGACCAAGACCCTTCTCGCTGCAATAGCATGAGGTTTTATTTTACGACGCGCCAGGCGGCTCCAGCAACCTCTCACGCAGGAGAGACTGAAGCAGCCCCGAACAGCTCGGGCAAGGGGTTTTTAAGGGGTCTTGGGGTAGGGGGGTTGCTTAGCTGAGGAATTTTCTATGACCTTTACAGTCGTTGGTCGGCAAGAGCTCGGGTGGAGTTGGCTCTTGGTGATTGTTCTAGTCCACCTGCTTAACCGCAGGCTGTTCATTCTGGGTGATATTCATTGATGGAATTCCCCTTTGTGCAAACTTGCTTTTCCAGAACTGAAGGGCCGGAGGTCTTAAGGTATTTACCTGTAAAAAGCTCAAGGCTGTACATAGTTTTAAGCAATGACTAACAATGGATGCTTGGATGGCTATAAACAATGGATGCCTGAATGACTACAAGCAAGGGCTATACTGTGGGCCTGAACCAGCCTGCTTTGTGAATTTTAGGGCGAGGGTCTCAGGGTCCAACAATTTGGTTTCAAAAAAATAAAATAAAATAAAATAAAAATAAAAATAAATAAAATTACATAAATGAATAAAAAATAAAAACAAATAAGACAGGGCTGGAGAGGTGGCTCAGGGGTTAAGCCTCTGCCTTGCAGGTGGAAGGTCCTGAGTTCGGATCCCAGATCCCAGGTAGAGACGCCAGGCGGAAGCGGGGGCGACCTACGCTTCTGGTCCTGGTAGGGCAGAGCTTGTGAATCCCGGCACAGAGAAACAAGGAGGTGGAGGTGGTCCATGGTGGTTCCCGAATTCGTCCCTGTGGTTCTACACACACATACATACACACACACGCACACACATATATGCACAATTGAATACATAATAAAAAATTTAAAAAAAAATAAAAAAACAAATAAGACAAGAACATGTTCTTCCTAATATTTTTAAATTGTAAGAAAAAACTAGAGATTGATATAAAAACATAATATCCTAAAAGTAATAAAAAAAACCTTTCAAACTACTTCTTATACAGGCAGTGGCAGGAGGATTTCAGCTTGGGAAACTATAATATAAATATTTTGGCCTTTATAGATGCAAATGATATTTTGAGAAATGCTTACAAATTTTCAGAAAAAAAAATTAGACAAATATATTCATCTATTAAAGTTTCTTAAATAGTAATTTGTTCTTTTGTACTAAATTTTAAAGTTTAATCTGCTTTTGATATGTTTTATAATTAAGCTAAACTGCTGGACTTAACTAATGAGATTTTGTTTTCAAAAATAAGGTTTTTATAAATGTTGATCTGCTTTTGATGATGTTTTTAAAGGTGATTTCAAGGCTGTTATCAGTGAATTGTATGTTACTGATGTGTTTGTATGTTTATATGTCATATGTTTACATGTTGTGTGTCTTATGTTTCTGTGTGTGGCCACTTCTATTTTTCTTTTCATTTCTATTGTGCGTTAATATTAGAATTTTGGCATGCCATTTTTTAAATACATATATGCATACTTAAAAATAAGAACAAATAATTTTAATGACATCTAAGGCCTTAACTACTTAAATACTTTAAATAATTTATGTTTTCTTTCTTGAAAGTTTATTGCTTAGTTTGGATTTTTTTTTTAATTTTTTTATTATTATTTATTCATCTGTGTGCATATGCGTGGGTATATGCGCGTGCGTGTGTGTCTGTGTGTGTTTGTCTATGTAGAACCACGGACGAATTCGCGAACCACCATGGACGCCTCCACCTCCTTCTGCCCCGGGATTCACAGGCTCCGCCCTACCAGGACCAGAAGCGCAGGCCGCCCCCACTTCCGCCTGGCGTCTATACGTGGGATCTGGGATCCAAACTCAGGACCTTCCGCCTGCAAGGCGGAGGCTTAACCCCTGAGCCACCTCTCCAGCCCTAGTTTGGATTTTTAATAGGAATATAAACAAAAATATTATTGCGTTCTTAAAGGTTTTTTCATATATTCTCAAAATAACAAACTCACTGTGATATGGATTAATCAAATTTCCTCATTCCTCTTGATTTCTTTTATAAAATTTTATCCCATCAAATCTAGCAACCAGGAAAAATTGCTTATCTAGACAGAAAGATACAGGTGTTCTCTTGTGACCATGTACTGCTTGTTTCTTCCACTGTGTTTGATAATGTGTTGAAATGTACTTAAAAATTCATGTTAACTTTTCTTTCAAAATTGCCAATTCAGACTCAACTCTTTATTTCCTTTAAAAATGAGGTCTATTATCTCTACCTTTAAATGAGATTTGAGGGATAGTTAATGTACAAACAGCAGGGAAACATCAGGTAAAATATATATATATATATGTATGTATAGAACTTAGATGTACAAAAGGTTTGAAAGAAGGTTTATGGGATGAGAAATGTTACTTAGGAAGTTAAAGTGTGTGCAGGAGGTTTATGAGTTGGTTACTTAAAAGAAGGCTTTACAGTAAAAGGTGGATTCAATGACAGAATGAATGCCTTTGACATACACCTGTCCTAACGGACCCAGGACTCTGCTGGAGTCGTGGGTATCTTTGTGTTTCTCCATTAGCAGGCTCACCCTGTGGATTCCCAAGCATTTAGTCTCTCCAGTAGAAAATCATGGACAATTGCCCTGACAAGATCACAGCTCTCTGCCTACAGGAAAAAGGGAGTTGATATCAATGCAGAACAACTCAAAGAGCCAGATCCTGACCTGAAGGAGCAGGCTAGTCCAACAGCCAGAACTGACGACCTGCATACATCTCTTCTTGACTATTACTGTGCTGCCCTATTCTTCAACATTCTAGACTTAAGTATCAGACTTTCCTGGATGGACAGTGCTTGTGCACAAAATATTTCCTTCTAGGATGGATTCTTGATCTCTGTTGGACTGACTCTGAAAGTCTCTTTCAAATTGGACTTTAAAAGTTAGCTGTTGCTCTTCATATGCTAAAGGACTTTATTTTCTATTTAAAATGCATTATTGTTTTGCTTTTGGTTTCTAAAAACATATACAATTTTGCTGACATTTATCCCACCAATTGTATTTATTGTTCATTGGCTAATTGTGTTGGTACTGAGATAGAATTTATATTTGGGACAAAATTCAGACTCATCTACTAGTATTAAGATTGGTATGTAATTCAGGATTGGAGGTACTTAAGAGATGAGATGCATTGATTAGGCCTAAAAGATTTGTAGCTATGCTTATTTTAGGAAAATCAGTATTAATTAGTATAATTATTGCCCTTTTCTTGTCAACTGCCACCCTTGTTTCTGACATGTTGCCATACTAACTATAAATTTATTTGTGTTAATCCATATCCTTAAAATGAGACAGATAAACCATAGGAGAAAATATGATCCCACCTATTAGGAATTTGGCATAATAGAGATTTAGGACCAGATATTGGAGCTTTACAAACTAAGATATCGGATATTAGTAAAGCTCACTTACAGGTAACTGATGTAGGACAGATGGCAGAATCTCTCTGGAATAATATATCTACATATATTAATCCTACAACTTGGTTCACTATGTTGATTCATATTGGCTTAACATATTCAGCTTAACATAGAATTCGAGAAGCTCAAATTAAAAAATAAAAAGGAGGGAAATGCCACATCCCTATCCAACTAATCTGGTAGACTATGTCTCAGTTTGGAAAAGGTGGATTCAAAGTAACATGTTTTGGGATAAGGACATGGCTTTATTTTAGAGAAATAAGGAAAAATATGGGAATTGTCAGGGCTTGGTGTTTCTTCCCAGTTCAGGCCTAAAGCCTGTTCCCTGGGAAGGTCACAGTAACCCCATGGGCAAGTGCTAGGGATTTCTAGGTATGTCACAATAAAGCCCATGGACAAGTGCTAAGCATTTTTACCTAGGTTTTGTTTGAGATAATTCAAGTTTTGCCTCTGGCAGGAAGAATTCCTCTGGGATTTAGGAGTGCTCTTTCTTAGGGTTTTTTGGAACTAGCTTCCTGCTCTCTATTCTAGAGAAGAAGCCTGCTTTTTAAGTTTCAGTCAAATACTAAATAGAAATTTCATGTCTAGTCATTTACAATAAGTAGACTTGTTAGCCAGAATATGTGCACTGATTTTAAGGAAATTAGAGAATAACTTCTAGAGTTTTAAAACATAGGTGGGTAAAATTCCCACCTACATAGTAATTCAGAAATTCCAGAAGTATAAGGCTATGCTATCAGTCCACCAGAACCTTATAAGAAACTGTGATACCCTCTTACCCCGGCTGAAGGCCAAGGAAGAGACCATCATGCCAGAAAGTCTAGATGCCAAGACTGCCCCTGGAGATGATATTTGCAATCCAAACTGGGAGAATCCATGTCAGAAGCAAAGGGGGCCATGTCTTTCCTACCCCAAACAGCACTCTTATGAGAAATCACAGAGATGGACCATCTGAGTGCACTCCCACCAATGATCGCCTCCGCCCCGAAAGAGACACCCTCGAAAGAGACACCCTCGGCATATGGGGCCTGACTGGACCCCAGGTTTGGAGTATGCATGATTCACAGATGGGTCATCTAACTGATGGCAATACACTTCTGGAATTCCTCAAAGGAAGACAATAGCAACCTTACTATTAAAGGAATATAAGGATGCTATTATAGGAGAAGTTATTCTTTTAATAATTATATTGCTTAAGTGTTTTCTTCAGTGCATACCTCAGTGCTCCATCGACAGAACCAGCTATAGCTTATGGGCCTTGAGTATCCAAGTCAAGGCCCCCTTAGAGATGTGGTTTAAGCTTGGATAGTAGAGACTGCATGAGCTGCATACATCTTCCCAAGTTAGAACCTGCTGCCATGCCTGGTGCCTATGTCGACCTGCCTGACTGAGAGGATCAACCTGGAGAGGACAACAGCCAAAGCTCATGCTGGGACTTATGGGGTGTGGAGGATTCCTATAGTTAATTGTAAAATATGTTCCTTGCTAAAATCAATAGGAGATCATTCTGCCTCTGTGTATTTTAAAAAAGCAGTTAAAATGTGGGCTCAGCCCCATAGCTGAAGCATTATAGATTAGATAAGTTTGGAAATACTGAGAGAATGTTTCTGTTAAGTGCCTGTGCCCTGAAGCAATGGGTTAGGTTCTTGAAAAAATGTCCACCCTGAAGGTGATTTTTGCTGACTAAAAAATTATATGTCTGTTGTAGGTGCAACACTCTTTACCCCAAAATTTTCTGTATAAAAGTTGTCATGAAAGTTTCAATAAATGAGTTCAGGATTCACTGGGACGAGAGGGAGCCGCGTGTGTTCTGTTCTCCACCCGGTCCTGGGGAGCCCTGGTCTCAAGGCCGCGACTCTGGTCTGCGGCACATTTCTTTCTGCTGCCATGAGCCTGATACTCAGACACAGGCCAAGCATAGGGTAAAAAAGGGGATTTATTTGCTGAGGGATTCAGAGTGGGGGGAGGATGGTGAACCATGGTGGGGAATCTCGTAGCAGAGGGCTAACTGGTCAGGTCAGAGAGAGCAAGAGCAATGTGAGAGGAAGCAGGGTGGGGTCACCTCACCGCAAGGCCCCGCTCCCTGAGACCTGCCTTCCTCTGGCCAAACCAGACATTAACATCTGCTAGGGATTCAGATAAGTGAGCATATGGAAGAGACGACACACATTCAAACCACTACCCTGATCTCTCCTATAGGGAGAAATGGGGCCCCCCGCCACAAGGGGAGCAAAGGGGACAAGGGAGATGCAGTGAGTGGGCACCCCCCCTTCCATGAAAGGGCATGGTGCTTAGTGGGGGGGAAGAAAGAGAGGGATGAAGGTCTGGCCCCTGAGAATCCCCACTTGCCAGCAAGAATTGGGGGTCCCCACAGCCTGGGTCCTGCAGCTTTCCTCCAGAACTTGAACTCAGGGCCAGAAATTACAGGGCGTGGCCGTATCCACTTCGTGTTTCACCTGGGATCTGAACTCGGGTCCTTCTGCTCACGGGGCAGAGGCTTTAACCCAGGTGCCATCTCTCCAAGCCCTTAAAAGAATTTTCTCTTCTGTTCCCTCCCCCAGGGCCCACCTGGACCCACAGGAATCTGAGGTCCCGTGGGACACCCAGGCCCTCTGGTGAGCATTCCCACCAGCCTGGGCGCTGTAAATGCTTCACGCAAAAGAGAAAATGTTTCTTTCATCAAGATGGAATCCCCCCCTTCCCACCCAGCCCCCATCTCCCCTCAGTGAAAACACACAACAGCATGAATTCAAATCCAATCTGCATCCCCATTTCTCCCCAGTCTCTCTGCTCATGACTTTGACCCTCATCTACCCCCACCCCCCAAAAATCCAGAACCTAGGTTGATCCTCCCATCCATCCCAAACAGAGGACCCTCAAATAGGAAGTGGAACGCAGAATCAGTCTCCAGCTCTTTCTTAGTTGCTATCCCCAAATCCCTGAATCTGGGCTTATTTGTAAACAAGAAAGGTTTATAGGTGACTCATGGCTCTAATGGTTATGATGTCCATAAATCTCATGTCTCTTGCTCTCATGGGGAGGTTACACTGGGGGGGTAACCTTACCTAACCCTAGTCACCTCCTGAACTTCCAAACACACACACACACACATACATAAGACACATACATACACACATGGACACACATACACATACACATACACATGCACACATACATACACATGCACACACAAAAAATATGAACTTAGAGATTATATTTCTCACGTGTTAACTTTTGGGGTCACCAAATCATATGAACCCCTAACTTATACTATAACCCTAAAACCTATCTCAATTCCCTTTGCAGACCCTGCTCTTAATCTTACCCTGACCCCTTGTCATAGTTAAGCATAGGTGTCAACTTGACTCTTGAGGGTTTGAGCTCCAGGCACAGTTGTAGAGAGTTGATGGTTGAGTTAAGCCCAGAGCAAACCTGAAGGAGATTGTCTAGCTGCTGGGGAAGACCCAGCCCATGGCAGGTGGGATTAGGCCCTGGATAAATCAGAGAGACCTCGTTGAGAGAGTTGGCATCCTTCTGTATACTTGGCCAGACATGCTGGTCTGGCAAGTAAGGATTGTCCATCTCTCAGCCGTTATGGTGGCCAGTTCCCTCAGCCCTGGTGTTGGCGTGTGCTCTCCTGTCAAGCTGGACTATGAACTGTAACCGGACTGTCGTAAGAAAGTAAACTCCTTGTTCCCTTAAGCTGTGTTCTGGTCATTTATCAGCAACCATGCAGGTGGACTGCAACACCCCTAAATCCAACTCAGCACCTTTACCTCCTCAACATTAACAGTCAACTTCATTCCTGAACTCAGAACCTTCACCCGAACCTCAATTCAGTTCAGCTGAACTGAACCCCATAGCTTGACTCCCATCATGACCCCTGACCCTATGTGTATGTAGCATTTCACCTGGATTCCAACTGTCTCTCTGTCTCGCTCACAGGGTGGCAATGGGGCTCAAGGTCACCAGGGATCCCCCCCCACCGACTTTGGGCAGAAAGGAGATGATGGTACCCGAGGCTTTGTGGGTGTGATTGGCCCTCCAGGGCTGCAGGTGTGTGTGTGTGTGTTTGATGGGGGGGGGGGTGCCATCTAGGATCCCTAACCCTGTGCCACAATCTTCTGTGTGTGTGTGTGTGTGCATGTGTGCATACACATGAGTGTGGGATGTGGTATACATGTGCAGGTGTGTGTGGGGGCGACAGAGCTTAGCACGGGTATATTTCTCCATCACTCTCTGCCTTATTCCTATTTTTGGCATGGTATGTGTGTGTGTATACAAGAGGGCATGTGAGTGTGTGTCCCTGTGGATGCTCGAGAGTGACTTCAGAAATCATCCTGGATTGTTCCTCCTTATTGCTTTACTCTGGGATTTCCCAGGCTCTGCCCACCAGGGCCAGAATGATGGGCCACTGTTGTATCCACCCAGCATTTTTCTATGTGGGATCTGGGGATCTGAACTCAGATCCTTTTGCTTGTGTGGCAAAGGCTTTGCCCACTGAGCCACAATCCCCACCCCCTCCACCTTATTTTTTGAGACAGGATCTCACGGAGCCTGGCCAGCAAGCTCCTCTCCAGCGTTGGGTTACAGTCACACACTACCGGGCCTGATTATTTTTTCCCACAGATGCTGAAGATTTGAACCCAGGTCCTCATACTTGCAGAGAAAATGCTTTACCCACAAAGCCCTCTGTCCAGCCCCCTTGCACCCCAATTTTGTCTCTATTTCACAGGGGCTGCCCGGGCCTCCTGGGGAGAAGGGTGAAATCGGAGATATAGGGTCCATGGTACAGACTCCTGGTGGAGGAGGAAGGTGGGGAGAAGTGGGGATGACTGTGGACTTCATCCTCATCTTAAGGGTCTTATACCCCATAAAAGTGCCTATTATCAGGTCAGTGGGTGCGGGGAGTCAGAGTTTGGGGTGCAGTGAACGAGGAGAGTCAGAGTTTAGCCTTAGGGTGGGAGAGCATTAGAGCAAGAAGGAGAGAGCTGATGGTCAGAGAGGGACAGGGAGAGCAGCATGAATGACAACCTGGAGACCTGAGTTCGAGCCCCAAAACCCAAGAATCCTGTTTGTGTATGCATTCATACCTTCTCTCCATGTGTGTGTGTGTGTGTGTGTGTGTGTGTGTGTGTGTGTGTGTGTGTGTCTCACTCTGTCTCTCTCTCTCTCTCTGTGCTGCCCCCCACTAGCCAGTTTGCTCTGGGGATTCCCAGTCTGCCTTCCAGGGTTGGATTACAGGTGGATTATCACATACATATAGCACATATCTGGGATCTGGGGATCTGAACTCAGGTCCTTCTGCTTGCCTGCGAGGCACAGGCTTTAACCGCAGTCCTAAATCTTGTGAATTGCTTACTGTGTCCCCCAGCCTGAGCTGCCATGATTTACATCTGATCCCTGAAAGTGGGGGTCTCCTCCTACTCATTTCAAGATACAATCAGGATTCCTTTTGTATTCCAGGGTCCTACGGGACTCCTTGGAGATCTGGGACCCCCAGGAGACCCAGGAATTCCAGTGGTTGTAATCCCTTCTCCCCACCAACCTGATGTGTTCCCTAACTGCATTCCATCCCCTCCTACCCTTATCCTCACTGCAGTCTTTCCACACCTAGCCGAGGTCGGGCTCCTAGGAGCTAGCTTTTACTTTTCCTATACAAAAGCTCATGTACCCCACAACCTTCTCAACTGTCTCCCTCCTTAGGGCATAGATGGCATCCCAGGAGACAAAGGAGATGCAGGTGATGTTGGAGGACTGGTGAGCGAGGAACCAGGGACCGTGATGGGGTTTTGGGATGGAGTGACATGGGTGGTGGTGGACTGGGGTAGGTTTTCATCTGCCGGCTGATGGTGAGTTTGGATCTTACTGTTTAGAGACCACATGGAGCCTCGGGAGAACTGAGCACCCGTGGACTCCCAGGCAAGAGGGTGAGTGGTGACTCATCTTGTCCTTGGTGGAGTTGTGCCCCGACTCCAGCACACTCCACTCTCTACCCGGCTCCCCACACTCACCACAACTCCCCCCCCCTTTGTCTTTATCTCTACAGCCACATAGATTCAGAAGGAAAAGAGGGAGAAAAAGGTGCTAAGGTGAGTAGCCCTCCATGAGACCCCCCTACACCTGATCCTCCACCCCGCAGGGCTCAGCAGACAGTCCTGGATGACTGGCCTCCCCCACCCCTCTTGGTTTTAGGGAGACCCAGGTCCCGATGGGCCTCCAGGCAGGACAGGCCCTTTGGGGGCCTGAGGACCCCCTGGATGTGTGGGACCTGAGGGTCTTCCAGGATCCCTGGCCCTGTGGTGAGTGGGCGTAACTTGGCTTTGTGGACCAAGTTCACAACTTGGAGTCTCTGCACAGTGTGCAGACGCTGAGCTTGGGGTGGGGTGGGATGGGAACGTTCACATGGATGAGAGGCCCCTGTTTTGTGTCACTCCGCAGGGTGAGCCAGGCCTCCTGGGACCCCTGGGGCTGATGGGCCCTCCAGGCCCCCTGGTAAGGTTTCCCTGTCTCTATGGTCCCAGCTCTGGGGACTACACTGGCCTGATGTCTCGGGCTGACCCCTCACTGACACCCACCTATCCACGCTCATGGCCCCCCAACTCACATTCCGAGCCCCTCTTCATGGTCTACACCGGACCACCCACACCAACCTCCTCCCACCTTGGAGGACTATATGAATCACCTGTGCTAACTACTGAATCTTAGTATCTATGCCAACCATGCACACCAACATCCCACCTCGGTGGTCTATGTCAACTGCTGTAACAGTTACTCTTAACTGTTGGTGTGAGAGAACACCCAAAATCAAGAAACTTAAGGGAGAAAGGGAGGTTTATTCAGCTTACGGTTCCAGAGGGAAGGTACAGTCTCTCAAAGCAGAGGCGGCATGGCTGGCTGGCCAAAGCTGGAGGAGGCTAAGTCACTGCAGACATCTTGGAAGCTGAGAGCTGCAGACTGCTTGCTGCAAAGGCAGACTTCTCCTGGAGGTAAGGTGGGACTAATCCACCTCAAGGCCCACCCCTTGTGACTGCCTTCCTCCAGCAAGGCTCCACCTCTCAAGGTGCCATGACCTTGCCAAACACACGAGACTGTGGGGGACACATTTCAAACCATGACAACTGCCTATATCAACCCCTGTATCTTGGTGGTCTACACTGACCCAACTTGATGGTCTACACTGGTCCATCATAGTGGTCTACATTGACTCCATATCCTGGTGGTACACACTGACCCATTTTGATAGTTTATACTGCCCATCCTGCCAATCCTAGCAGTCTATACTGACTAATCTGGCAGTGGTCTACATTCACCAGTGGTGGTCCACACTCATTCATCATAATGGTCTACACTATACATTTTGGTGGTCTACACTGACTTATCTTGGTGACCTACGTGGACCACTCTGTCTGATATTGATCACTTACTTAGCCATCCCTCCCTCCTTTCTCTCTTCTCTATTTCCCTCTCCACTCTCCTGCCTCCTGATTGGCCCCTAGCCCTGTCCATTCCCATTTGGAACCCTGGGTGATTCCCCAGTAGATCTTTGTATCCTTTTCCTGGTCCCTGAAATTGCAGAGACTCGAACACTGATCTTAGTATTTTCTTAGGGTCCCTCTGGCCTCCCAGGACTGAATGGTGACTCAGGCCTCAAGGGAGAGAAGTAATCCCCCCTTTCCTGTTCTCCATTTTCCCTCCCTCTCTGGCTAGAGGGCTAGGAGAATGGGGGGCCCTATGCTCTGTCTGACACACAGCCCCTCAAGACTCAAGGAGGAAAACCTCGCAGCATTCCCCCTTCTATGTTGCACCCCTCTCATGTCTATCTCTTTGTCTCCAGGGCCACATCGGACTAATCAGCCTCATTGTGCCCCCTCCCCCTCAGGCTGGTGAGAAAGGAGACCAGGGACCACCAGGCATGCAGGGTTCCCCCAGTCCCTAGGGAGACACTGTGAGTGTTCGTTGTGCTGTGGATTTGTAGATTGTAGGTGTGGGGTTTGGAATAAGAGGGGCTAGAGTGAAAAAAAAGTTGGGGGGGGCTTGGGAATGGGGAGAGGGCTCAGGGGTTAAAGTCTTTGCATCCCAAGCAAAAGGATCTGAATTCAGATCCCCAGATCCCATGTAAATGTTACGTGGATATAGCAGCAGTTTGTAATTCCAACCCTGGAAGGCAGAGCCTGGGAAACCACAGAGCAAAGCAATAAGGAGGTAGAACAATCCAGGACGATGCCCAAAGTCACTCTTGAGCTTCCACGGGCACACACAATCAAGTGTCCTCTTATGCACACATACAAATGCACATGTACACCGACCCACATGCCAGCACAACATGTGTGTACCCACACCATACACATACATATGAGCAAGAAAAGAAAGCAGGGTGCTGTACATGGGGTCTTGGGGTGGGAGGCTGTGTCTAGAATAATGGGGGTATCTGGGTTCCTTTTCACATTGCTATGATAAATGCTCTGATCAAGCAACTTGGGGGAGAAAGGGTTGATTCTGACCCAATGCAAGGATCCATCATGGTCACAGGGGCTTAGGACAATGCTCATGTGATATCCACAGTCGGGAAGCAGAGGATGATGGCCGCTGGTACTCAAGCTCGCTGTCTCGGTTCTATGCAGTCCAGGATCCCCAAGCCCAGAGCATGGGGCTGCCCACAGTTAAGATGGGTCTTCCCGCTTCAGTGTCCTGTCCAGAGCATGGGGCTGCCCACAGTAAAGATGGGTCTTTCCACTTCAGTTAATGTAATGGAGATCATGCCCCGCAGGCGTGCAGGAGGGCAGCCTTAATCTAGAGGGTCTCACGGATGTGCCCCGAGACTTACCTCCTGAATATCGAGTGGGTAACACTAAACATTACAGGGGTCAAGGGGAGCTGGGAGCTTAAGTGGGGCTTTGGTCTTCCTTTAAGAGGACAAATCAATGCCTGGGAGTGGGGAGCGTAGGCTGACACTGATTTCCATGCCCCCTTTCCAGAGTCTCCCTGGTCGCGTCGGCTCTTTGGGTCGCCCTGGGCCTCCGGGTGTGGCGGTAAGTAGGGGGATGTGTGTAGGATGGGAGTCACCATGGTGGGGACGTGATCAAGACCCCAGCATTCTCTGTCTCTACCCGCAGGGTCCTCTGGGACAGAAGGGCTTCAAGGGGTCCCCGGTGAGTAAGCATATCTCCCCTTGGGCTCTTTCGACCCAGCTCCCCGCCCACTCTGCACATACACATTCGTGACTTCCACCATCCTTCACTGAGCCCAGAACTCAGTCAAGCCCGACGAGACTTTGCTCAGCACCAACTTTATTTCATTTCATTGACTGTAAGATCCTCACGGTTGCAAGAGGTGCTTTTATTTCATAATCTGCGTGAAAGAGCTTTGCCAAGTAAGATCGGACTCATCACAGACGCTGAGATGCCAGTTTCAGGGGATATGGAAGAAAACACACGTCCCACTGTTAGCTCTGAGCTCCCTAGAGCCTTGTGCATGTGGATGTGCGCATGTAGCTGCATACGTGTGTATACGTGTATCTTCATGGGTGTACTTGCATATATACATATGTGAACCTCCAAGCATGTGCATTCCTCTATGTGTGCGGATTTGTGCATATACTTGTATATGTGTGTGTACCTCTATGAATGTGTATCGTGCACATGTGTGTATATGTGTGTACTGTGCATATGAGTATTTGTGTGTGTGAATCTGTGTACATATATGAGTAGAAATATGTATCATATGTGTACTTGTATATATATTGTGCATGTGTGAGTTTAAATTATTTATGTGCTGTGTACCTGTGTGCACACATATGTGGATGTGTGCTCATATGCCCATTCATGTATATATATATACATGAGTAGTGTATACACATATGTATACATGTTTGTGTTTATATGTATGTTATGTGCAATAAGCATATATATATATATATGTTTGCATGTGTGTCTGTGTGTCAGTTTATCTGCATGCTAATGATAAATTCACACCAGTTTAGAATTTTTATTATTATTATTATTATTTATTCAACTGTGCGCATGTGCATGTGTATGTGCACGCACGTGTGTGTGTCTGTGTGTGTGTAGAACCACGGACGAATTCGCGAACCACCATGGACGCCTCCACCTTCTTCTGTCCCAGGATTCACAGGCTCCGCCCTACCAGGACCAGAAGCGCAGGCCGCCCCCACTTCCGCCTGGCGTCTATACGTGGGATCTGGGATCCCAACTCAGGACCTTCTGCCTGCAAGGTGGAGGTTTAATCCCTGAGCCACCTCTCCAGCCCCTGGCACCAAACAGTTTAAAGGGAAACAAGAGGCTTTATTGTTGCTTACAGTTAGTTGCCTAGCCACATCTCAGTCCAGCTTGCCATGAGACTTCATGCTGCAGACCAGAGTTGAGGCCTCGAGACCAGGGCTCCCCAGGACCAGGTGGAGAACAGAACATGCAACTCCATTTAGGCCGAGTGAATTCTAAACCTATTTATTGAAACTTTCATGACAGGTTTTATACAGAAAATTTTGGGGTAAAGAATGTTGCACCTACAATAGATGTATAATTTTCTTTTATAAAAAATTTTTTATATTATTATTTATTCAATTGTGCGTGTGTGCGTATGTATGTGCGCACGCATGTGTGTATGTGTGTGTGTAGAATCATGGATGAATTAGGAACCGCCATGGACGCCTCCACCTCCTTCTGCCCCGAAATTCACAGGCTCCGCCCTACCAGGACCAGAAGTGCAGACTGCCCCCGCTTCCACCTGGTGTCTATACGTGGGATCTGGGATCCGAACTCAGGACCCTCGCCTGCAAGGCGGAGGCTTAACCCCTGAGCCACCTCTCCAGCCCCACATGTATAATTTTCTAATCAGCAAAATCACCTTCAGGGTGGACCTTTTTTTTTTCAAGAACTTAACCCATTGCCTGAGGGTAAAGGCACTTAATGGAATCATTCTCTTATCTAATCTATAATGCTTCACCAGATAGCTATGGGGCTGAGCCTACATTTTAACAGACTGCTTTTTTAAAATACACAGAGGCAGAATGATCTTTTGATTTCAGCAAGGAACATATTTTACAATTAACTATCACAGTCCCCAACACCCCATAAGTCCCAGCGTGAGGTTTTGCTGTTGTCCTCTACAGGTTGATCCTCTCAGTCAGGCAGGTCGACATGGGCACCAGACATGGCAGCAGGTTCTAACTTGGGAAGTTGCATGCAGCTCATGCAGTCTCTACTATCCAAGCTTGAACCACATCTCTGAGGGGGCCTTGACTTGGATACTCAAGGCCCATAAGCTATAGCTGGTTCTGTGGATGGAGCACTGAGGTATGCACTGAAGAAAACACTTAAGCAATATAATTATTAAATGAATAACTTCTATAATAGCATCCTTCTATTCCTTTAATAGTAAGGTTACTTATGTCTTCCTTTGAGGAATTCCAGAAGTGTATTGCCATCAGTTAGATGACTCATCTATGAACCATGCATACTCCAAACCTGGGGTCCAGTCAGGCCCCATATGCCAAGAGTATTTCTTTCGGGGCGGAGGCGATCATTGGTGGGAGTGCACTCAGATGGTCCATCTCTGTGATTTCTCATAAGAGTGCTGTTTGGGGTAGGAAAGACACGGCCCCCTTTGCTTCTGACATGGATTCTCCTAGTTTGGATTGCAAATACCATCTCCAGGGGCAGTCTTGGCATCTAGACTTTCTGGCATGAAGGTCTCTTTCTTGGCATTTAGCCAGGGTAAGAGGGTATCACAGTTTCTTTTTAAGATTCTAGTGGACTGATAACATAGTCTTATGCTTCTGGAATTTCTGAGTTAGTACATAGGTGGGAATTTTGCCCACCTATGTTTTAAGACTCCAGAATAATTTCCTTAAAATTGGTGCACACATTCTAGCTAACAAGTCTACTTATTGTAAGTGACTAGACATGAAATCTCTATTTAGAATTTGACTAAAAGTTAAAAAGCAGACTTCTTCTCTAGAACAGAGAGCAGGAAGCTCGTTCCAAAAAAACCCCAAGAGCAGGTAAAGGGCACTCCTAATTCCCAGAAGAATTCTTCCTGCCAGAGGCAAAACTTGAATTATCCCTATTCCCCCCCCAAAAAAAAACCTAGGTAAAGGGCACTCCTAATTCTCAGAATTCTTCCTGCTCAAGGCAAAACCCAAATTATCTAGGAGAGAGTGTCCAGTCCCTGTTCATGGGCATTACTGTGACCTTCCCCAGGGAACAGGCTTTAGACCTGAGCTGGGAAGAAACACCAAGACCTGACAATTCCCATATTTTTCCTTATTTCTCTTAAAGAAAGCCATGTACTTATCCCAAAAGATGTTTCTTTGAATCCATCTTTTCCAAACTGAGACATATTCTACCAGATTAGCTGGATAAGTACGCGGCATTTCCCTCCTTTTTATTTTTTATTTTTTGAGCTGTCTGAAAGATGATGAGATCAACCTGAAGATGACTGGAAAGAGGACTATAACAATGATTATGATAAAAATTGTCATGCCAATATGAATCAATATAGTGAACCAAGTTGTAGGATTAATATATGTTGATATATTATTCCAGAGAGATTCTGCCATCTGTCCTACATCAGTTACCTGTAAGTAAGCTTTACCAATGTCCAATATCTTAGTTTGTAAATCTCCAATATCTGGTCCTAAATCTGTATTATGCCAAAATCCTAGTAGGTGGGATCATATTTTCTCCCATGGTTTATCTGTTTCATGTTAAGGATATAGGTTAATACAAATAAACTTATAATTTGTATGGCAAGATGTCAGAAACAAGAGTGGCAGTTGACAAGAAAAGGGCAATAATAATACTAATTAATGCTGATTTTCCTAAAATAAGCACAGCTACAAATCTTTTAGGCCTAATCAATGCATTTCATCTCTTAAGTACCTCCAATCATGAATTACCATACCAATCTTTTTTTTATTTTTTTATTATTATTTATTCAATTGTGTGTGTGTCTATATGTATGTGCACACGCGTGCGTTTGTGTGTGTGTTTGTCTGCATGTGTGTAGAACCACGGACGAATTCAGGAACTACCATGGATGCCTTCACCTCCTCCTTGTTTACTCTGCCCAGGGATTCACAGGCCCCGCCCTACCAGGACCAGAAGCACAGGCCACTCCCGCTTCCGCCTGGCGTCTCTACGTGGGATCTGGGATCCGAACTCAGGACCTTCTGCCTGCAAGGCAGAGGCTTAAGCCCTGAGCCACCTCTTCAGCCCCCATATCAATCTTTTTTTTTTAATTTTTTTTATTTATTATTTCTTCAATTGTGCATGTATGCGCGTGTGCGTACGTATGCGTGTGTGTGTTTGTAGAACCATGGACACCTCCACCCCCTCCTTGTTCACTCTGCCCCGTGATTTACAGGCTCTGCGTACCAGAACCGGAAACGCAGGCTGCTCCCGATTCTGCCGGCTTCATACATGGGGTCTCCAATCCCAACTCAGGACCTTCTGCCTACAAGGCAGAGGCTTAACCCCTGAGCCATCTCTCCAGCCCCACCAATCTTAATACTAGTAGATGAGTCTGAATTTTGTCCCAAATATAAATTCTATCTCAGTACCTATATTAAGATAAACACAATTAGCCAATAAACAATAGATACAATTGGTGGGATAAATGTCAGCAAAAGTCAACAGAAAATTGTATATGTTTAGGAGCCAAAAGCAAAACAATAATGCATTTTAAATAGAAAATAAAGTCCTTTAGCATATGAAGAGCAACAGCTAACTTTTAAAGTCCAGTTTGTAAGAGACTCTCAGAGTCAGTCCAACAGAGATCAGGAATCCATCCTAGAAGGAAGTATTTTGTGTTCAGATGTTGACCATCCAGGAAAGTCTGATACTTAAGTCTAGAATGTTGAAGAACAGGGCAGCACAGTAATAGTCAAGAAGAGATGTCTGCAGATCATTAGTTGTGGCTGTTGGACTAGCCAAGTCAGGATCTGGCTCTTCGAGTTGTTCTGCATTGATATCAACTCCCTTTTTCCTGTAGACAGAGAGCTGTGATCTTCTCAGGGCAATTGTCCATGATTTTCTACTGGGGAGACTAAATACTTTGGAATCTACAGGATAAGCCTGCTAATGGAGAAACACAAAGATACCCGCGACTCCAGCAAAGTCCTGCATCTCCTTAGTCTCCTTAGGACAGTTGTATGTCAAAGGCATTCATTCTGTCATTGAATCCATCTTTTAAAGCCTTCTTAAAAAATTTAAACTGTATAGAATGGAGAAACAAATTAAATGAGATATATCTGAGGAAATTTTAAATCTCGCTGGAGGATGGTATTACAAAGATCCTCCTGGGGGGCGATTTTTTATCTAAGATGTATAGAGGCCATATCTGAGAAAATTGAAATTTAAGATTTTGTAGTTCTTATCTAAGTCCATTACAAAAATTTGTCTTTAAAGTACATGACCCTTATAATGTAAATATAATAGTTAAACTCTACAAGATCTTAAGCAGTAGGAGTTAAGTTTTATGAGTAACCAAATCTTTGTTTAATTAAGACAGAGACAATTTAAAAACATTTGAATACATGAAGCTTAATTCTTAATTTCTAATTTCTGAGGTTCAATCTCTTTCCTTTTATAACATGAAAGAAGGATAACATATAATACTTCCTTTAACCATCATCTCTAATGTTTAGTCTTCTCATAAATCTAACATACCACAAACCTTCACAACATACTTTAACCTTCTTAAGTAACCAACTCATAAACCTCCTGCCCATACTTTAACTTTCTAAGTAACATATCTCATCCCATAAACTTTCTTTTAAACTTTTTGTACCTCTAAGTACTATACATACATATATTTTTTTTTACTTAATGTTTCCCTGCTGTTTGTACATTAACTATCCCTCAAATGTCATTTAAAGGTAGAGATAATAATAGACCTCATTTTTTTTTTTAATCTTTTTTTTTTTTTCCGGTGCTGGGGACCGAACCCAGGGCCTAGCGCTTGCTAGGCAAGCGCTCTACCACTGAGTTAAATCCCCAACGCCAAGACCTCATTTTTAAAAGAAATTAAGAGTTGAGTCTGAATTGGCAATTTTGAAAGAAAAGTTAACATGAATTTTTAAGTACATTTTAACACATTATCAAACAGTGGAATGAACAAGGAGTACATGGTCACAAGAGAATATAACTGTATATCTGTTTAGATAAGCAATTTTTCCTGGTTGCTAGATTTGATGGGATAAAATTTTATAAAAGAAATCAAGAGGAATGAGGAAATTTGATTAATCCATAACATAGCGGGCTTGTTATTTTGAGAATATAGGAAAAAAAAATTTAAGAATGCAATAATATTTTTGTTTGTATTCCTATTAAAAATCCAAACCAAGCAATAAACTTTTATGAAAGAAAACATAAATTATTTAAAGTATTTAAGTAGTTAAGGCCTTAGATGTTATTAAAATTATATGTTCTTATTTTTAAGTATGCATACATGTATTTAAAAAATGGCATGCCAAAATTCTAATATTAGCACGCAATAGAAATGAAAAGAAAAATAGAAGTGGCCACACAAACATAAGACACACAACATGTAAACACAGGACATATAAACATACAAACACATCAATAACATACAATTCACTGATAACAACCTTGAAATCACCTTTGAAAACATCATCAAAAGCAGATCAACATTTATAAAAACCTCATTTTTGAAAACAAAATCTCAATTAGGTCAAGCAGTTTAGCTTAATTATAAAACATATCAAAAGCAGATTAAACTTTAAAAGCAGATCAACATTTATAAAAACCTTATTTTTGAAAACAAAATCTCAATTAGGTCAAGCAGTTTAGCTTAATTATAAAACATATCAAAAGCAGATTAAACTTTAAAATTAATACAAACTCCATATTTCATAGATGAATATATTTGTCTAATTTTTTTTCTGAAAATTTGTAAGCATTTCTCAAAATATCATTTGCATCTATGAAGACCAAAATATTTATATTATAGTTTTCCAAGCTGAGATCATCCTGTAAAAGCAGTAGTTTGAAAGGGTTTTTATTACTTTTAGGATATTAGGTTTTTATATCAATCTCTAGTTTTTTCTTATAATTTTAAAAAATATTAGGAAGAACATGCTCTTGTCTTATTTTTATTTTTTATTCATTTATGTATTTTTATTTATTTTTATCTTTTTTTCAATATGAAACCAAATATTGGAATTTACAATCCCTTCAGTAAAAGAAAGATGTAAATTTACAACTTAATCTCCAAAGCCAGCCAATTGTTTCTCACTGCTTCTAATCTTTTTTTTTAAATTTTTTTTTATTTATTCAACTATGCGCATATGCGTGTGTATGTGTGCGCGCGCGTGTGTGTGTCTGTGTGTGTGTAGAACCACGAACGAATTCGCGAACCACCATGGACGCCTCCACCTCCTTCTGCCCCGGGATTCACAGGCTCCGCCTACCAGGGCCAGAAATGCAGGCCGCCCCCGCTTCTGCCTGGCGTCTATACGTGGGATCTGGGATCCGAACTCAGGACCTTCCGCCTATAAGGCGGAGGCTTAACCCCTGAGCCACCTCTCCAGCCCCACTTCTAATCTTTTTGATCTTAACATTATGCTTTCTGTTTGATGGTTCTACATGTTCTAATTTTACCTGTTCTTGTACCATTTTATAGCTTATATTTTTTCTTTTAATTTTTTTATTCAATTGTGCGTGTGTGTATGTATGTGCGTGCACGTGTGTGTGTGTGTGTGTGTGTGTGTGTAGAACCACGGACGAATTCGGGAACCACCATGGACCGCCTCCACCTCCTTCTTGTTTACTCTGCCCTGAGATTCACAGGCTCCGCCCTACCAGGACCAGAAGCGCAGGTAGCCCCCGATTCCGCCTGGCGTCTCTACGTGGGATCTGGGATCCGAGCTTAGGACCTTTCTGCCTGCAGTGCAGAGGCTTAACCTCTGAGCCACCGCTCCAGCCTCAGCTTGTATTTTTTCTATTGATAGAAGCCTCCATTCAACCCATATATGCCCTTCTGATTTCCATTGTATCTTATCAGCTTAATAAGTAACAGTGGTTCTAATTAAAAATTTTTGTTCCAATTCTACAGGATCAGTTACTACTAAAGCCATTTCCATTGAGGATAAAACACCTCCTCCCCATAAGGAGAAAGGAAGAGAGGGAATGGCATAAGGCTGAAAACTTTTTGATTTAATATCAGCGGCCCATTTTGATATTTGTACTCCCTGCATATAGGCTGGTGAGGCATCCATACATACTTTGCTGTAATTGCTGGCTTGTGGGAACTGCTGGGAAGGGGGGTTGGGAGCTGAGGGTAGAGTTGGGGCCTGACTGGGTGTGGCTCATGACAGAGCACATGACTGGGAGTCTAGCTGTTGGGCACAGGCTATGTAAGCGGTTAAGACGCAGTTGGCTTGGGGTCACGTGGTTTGAGGGCTGGAGACCGGATGGCTGAGATTTCGTAAATCGGATTCGCAGGATTATAATTAATGCACCATGTAATTTACTCAATTTGAGGACGCATTGCAGAGGGTTTGGGGTGGGCCACGTTCATTACTGGAAAAGAAATCAGGGGCCCAGGGTGGGCTGCCCTTGACTTCCTTCCAACTGCCAGCCCCAGATGGATAACGTTATTTTTTATTTATTTCTACAGATTTGTGTCCTCGATTGAGCCTGGTGCTAAGTGGAGGGACAGGGTTGGAAAGAGAGGTCAGTCCCGCAGTGATAGCCTAGCATCCTGAAGGGAGAGGGGTGGGGGCGTGGTTCAGAGTAGAGTGACAGCCTAGCAATCTGCAGGGAGGGGCTGGGGGCGTGGCTCAGAGGTAGAGTGACAGCCTAGCATCATTCAGGAAGGAGCTGTGAACGTGGCTCAGAGGTAGAGTGACAGCCTAGCATCCTGTAGGGAGGGGCTGGGGGCGTGGCTCAGTAGTCGAGCCCCTGCCTAGCTTGGTCAAGCTCAGGGTTCCATTCCCAGCAGTACAGATAAGTCCTGTCACGATGGCTATTCTGTTCTACCCAACACACGGTGAACGTCAGGCGGATAGTCGCCTTACTACACGTGCAGGGATGGCCGCTGGGCGGGACTCGGCGGGTGGGCAGTGGCGATACCCTCCTGCTTAGCCCAGCACCGGGAAGGTAGAGGCGGGTGGATCGGAGCTCCCGGTCATCCCGGGCTATGTACCGACTTTGAAGTCCCTGGACCGTAGGAGACCTATGCTTAATAATGGGGACGCAGGCCAAGGTGGACGTGGAGCTAGAAGCCCGTGGCTGGAGTAACAGGGACTTGCGTTCCACCCAGCAACCGCGAATCTCAAAGTAGAACCCAGCTCCGTGGCACCCGGCGCTCCGAGTTCCAGCCCTGACCCAGTCTCAGAAAACAACAGGGGAGGCTGCCCTCTGGCTGAACAGAAAGATGCACGCACGTGCAAATCCACACACACACACACATATATACCCAGAGACACACATATGCACACACACATCCAGAGACATACAGACAGGTGCACACACAGACACAGACACAGACACATATATGTGCACACACATGCACCTCTCCAAAGAGACACATATGCCTGCACACGCCACACATGTATACCACACACATATGCACATACATGCATATGCACTACATAGACAGATATACATGCACACTCACAAAGAGAGACATGCACACCACAAATGTATACCACACACATGCACACTCACAAAGAGAGACACACACACCACAAATGTATACCACACACATGCATACACACCACAGAGACACAGAGCAATAAACTAAAATTAAAATCCCCACCTGTGGTCCAGGGCTCAGAGCCGGCAGAGAATGCTCCCCGCACCCCAAACCCGGCCTGCGACCACCTTGGGCTCTTAGAGAGAAGAGACCATTAGCCCACAGCTTAATGAGAGGCTTTAATTAGCATAGAGCTCCCTGGCGAACTGTAAATTGGACCCCTGTCAATTTCAGGTTAATTGGTGAAGGTACTAGCAGGGAATTCTGGGGCTCCCCCCGCTCCCCCCACCCCTTGCCCTTTACTCAGCATCACGTTCTACTCAGCTTTGTAGCACTGCGGCCAGCACCCAGATGCCCACTGGGAAACTCCCCAGCTGATTTGGCTATTCAGCAGCTGTAAATCATGCTGTTTGAGTCTCCTGGCAACTCGAGGCTCGCACTGGGGGCAGGGCACATGGAGTAGTGAGCACGCAACCCCCCCACACCAACATACAGAACATACATATATGTGACACACAGAAAAACACATAATCCCACACACACCACCAGACACACACAACACAGACACACGCGACACACGTACAGATGACTGGAGGGGAGTGAAATTGAGTCACAATGAATTTATTTCATCTTTTCAATCTCTATTCTTTTTATTTATTATTTTTATTTATTCAGTTGTGCGTGTATGCATGTGTATGTGTGTGTGTGTAGAACCATGGGCGAATTCGGGAACCACCATGGACCCCTCCAATGCCCGGGGATACAGGCTCTGCGCCTACCAGGACCAGAAATACAAGACGCCCCACTTCCGCCCGGTGTCTATAAGTGGGGTCTAGGATCCAACTCAGGACCTTCCACTGCAAGGCGAGGCTCAACCCCTGGCCACCTCTCCAGCCCCCAATCTCTCTATTTCTTTTCTTTCACGTATCTCTGTGTATGGAGTGTGTGAGTGTATGGAGGCCCCAGGGTGCCATGGGGAATTCTCCTCCACCATTCTTCCACCTCACTACTGTGAGCCTGGATCTCTCATGAACCCCAGAGCAGCCGTGAAGTCTGTCTGGCTAAGCCAGCTTGCCCTGGGGTTTCCCAGGCTCCACCTTTTGGGAGTTGGAATGACAGGTGGGCTGCCACACCACAGGGTGTTTTTCAGTGGGATTGAGGATCTGAACTCAGGTCTCTTTGCTTACACAGTCTCTGTGTCAACCCTGGTTGCATAACTGAAAGCTCTAACCCAGCCTAGTACTATATTAAGATAAACACAATTAGCCAATAAACAATAGATACATTGGTGGGAAAATGTCAGCAAAAGTCAACAGAAAATTGTATATGTTTAGGAGCCAAAAGCAAAACAATAATGCATTTAAATAGAAAATAAAGTCCTTTAGCATATGAAGAGCAACAGCTAACTTTAAGTCCAGTTTGTAAGAGACTCTCAGAGTCAGTCCAACAGAGATCAGGAATCCATCCTAGAAGGAAGTATTTGTGTTCAGATGTTGACCATCCAGGAAAGTCTGATACTTAAGTCTAGAATGTTGAAGAACAGGGCAGCACAGTAATAGTCAAGAAGAGATGTCTGCAGATCATTAGTTGTGGCTGTTGGACTAGCCAAGTCAGGATCTGGCTCTTCGAGTTGTTCTGCATGATATCAACTCCCTTTTTCCTGTAGACAGAGAGCTGTGATCTTCTCAGGGCAATTGTCCATAGTTTCTACTGGGGAGACTAAATACTTTGGAATCTACAGGATAGCCTGCTAATGGAGAAACAACAAAGATACCCGCGACTCCAGCAAAGCCTGCATCCTTAGTCTCCTTAGGACAGTTGTATGTCAAAGGCATTCATTCTGTCATTGAATCCATCTTTTAAAGCCTTCTTAAAAAATTTAAACTGTATAGAATGGAGAAACAAATTAAATGAGTATTATCTGAGGAAATTTTAAATCTCGCTGGAGATGGTATTACAAAGATCCTCCTGGGGGGCATTTTTTATCTAAGATGTATAGAGGCCATACTGAGAAATTGAAATTAAGATTTTGTAGTTCTTATCTAAGTCCATTACAAAAATTGTCTTTAAAGTACTGACCCTTATAATGTAAATATAATAGTTAAACTCTACAAGATCTTAAGCAGTAGGAGTTAAGTTTTATGAGTAACCAAATCTTTGTTTAATTAAGACAGAGACAATTTAAAAACATTGAATACATGAAGCTTAATTCTTAATTTCTAATTTCTGAGGTTCAATCTCTTTCCTTTTATAACATGAAAGAAGGATAACATATAATACTTCCTTTAACCATCATCTCTAATGTTATAGTCTTCTCATAAATCTAACATACACAAACCTTCACAACATACTTTAACCTTCTAAGTAACCAACTCATAAACCTCCTGCCCATACTTTAACTTTCTAAGTAACATACTCATCCCATAAACTTTCTTTTAAACTTTTTGTACCTCTAAGTACTATACATACATATATTTTTTTTACTTAATGTTTCCCTGCTGTTTTGTACATTAACTATCCCTCAAATGTCATTTAAAGGTAGAGAATAATAATAGACCTCATTTTTTTTTTTAATCTTTTTTTTTTTTCCGGTGCTGGGGACCGAACCCAGGGCCTAGCGCTTGCTAGGCAAGCGCTCTACCACTGAGTTAAATCCCCAACGCCAAGACCTCATTTTTAAAAGAAATTAGAGTTGAGTCTGATTGGCAATTTTGAAAGAAAAGTTAACATGAATTTTTAAGTACATTTTAACACATTATCAAACAGTGGAATGAACAAGGAGTACATGGTCACAAGAGAATATAACTGATATCTGTTTAGATAAGCAATTTTTCCTGGTTGCTAGATTTGATGGGTAAAATTTATAAAGAAATCAAGAGGAATGAGGAATTTGATTAACCAATACATCGGGCTTGTTTTTTGAAATATAGGAAAAAAAATTTAGTGCAATATATTTTTGTTTGTATTCCTATTAAATCCAACCAGCAATAACTTTTAGAAAGAAACATAAATTATTTAAAGTATTTAAGTAGTTAAGGCCTTAGATGTATTAAAATTATATGTTCTTATTTTAAGTATGCATACATGTATTAAAAAATGGCATGCCAAAATTCTAATATTAGCACGCAATAGAAATGAAAAGAAAAATAGAAGTGGCCACACAAACATAAGACACACAACATGTAAACACAGGACATATAAACATACAAACACATCAATAACATACAATTCACTGATAACAACCTTGAAATCACCTTTGAAAACATCATCAAAAGCAGATCAACATTTAAAAAACCTCATTTTTGAAACAAAATCTCAATTAGGTCAGCAGTTTAGCTTAATTAAAACATATCAAAAGCAGATTAAACTTTAAAAGCAGATCAACATTTATAAAAACCTTATTTTTGAAAACAAAATCTCAATTAGGTCAAGCAGTTTAGCTTAATTATAAAACATATCAAAAGCATTAAACTTTAAATTAATACAAACTCCATATTTCATAGATGAATATATTTGTCTAATTTTTTTTCTGAAAATTTGTAAGCATTTCTCAAAATATCATTTGCATCTATGAAGACCAAATATTATATATAGTTTTCCAAGCTGAGATCATCCGTAAAAGCAGTAGTTTGAAGGTTTTTATTACTTTTAGGATATAGGTTTTTAATCCTCTCTCGTTTTTTCTTATAATTTTAAAATATTAGGAAGAACTGCTCTTGTCTTTTTTCTTTTTTATTCATTTATGTATTTTTATTATTTTATCTTTTTTTCATATGAAACCAAATATTGGAATTTACAATCCCTTCAGTAAAAGAAAGATGTAAATTTACAACTTAATCTCCAAAGCCAGCCAATTGTTTCTCACTGCTTCTAATCTTTTTTTTTAATTTTTTTTTTATTTATTCAACTATGCGCATATGCGTGTGTAGTGTGCGCGCGCGTGTGTGTGTCTGTGTGTGTGTAGAACCACGAACGAATTCGCGAACCACCATGGACGCCTCCACCTCCTTCTGCCCCGGGATTCACAGGCTCCGCCTACCAGGGCCAGAAATGCAGGCCGCCCCGCTTCTGCCTGGCGTCTATACGTGGGATCTGGGATCCGAACTCAGGACCTCCGCCTATAAGGCGGAGGCTTAACCCCTGAGCCACTCTCCAGCCCCACTTCTAATCTTTTTGATCTTAACATTAGCTTTCTGTTTGATGGTTCTACAGTTTCTAATTTACCTGTTCTTGTACCATTTTATAGCTTATTTTTTCTTTTAATTTTTTTATTCAATTGTGCGTGTGTGTATGTATGTGCGTGCACGTGTGTGTGTGTGTGTGTGTGTGTGTGTAGAACCACGGACGAATTCGGGAACCACCATGGACCGCCTCCACCTCCTTCTTGTTTACTCTGCCCTGAGATTCACAGGCTCCGCCTACCAGGACCAGAAGCGCAGGTAGCCCCCGATTCCGCCTGGCGTCTCTACGTGGGATCTGGATCCGAGCTTAGGACCTTTCTGCCTGCAGTGCAGAGGCTTAACCTCTGAGCACCGCTCCAGCCTCAGCTTGTATTTTTCTATTGATAGAAGCCTCCATTCAACCCATAAGTCCTCTGATTTCCATTGTATCTTATCAGCTTAATAGTAACAGTGGTTCTAATTAAAAATTTTTGTTCCAATTCTACAGGATCAGTTACTACTAAAGCCATTTCCATTGAGGATAAAACACCTCCTCCCCATAAGGAGAAAGGAAGAGAGGGAATGGCATAAGGCTGAAAACTTTTTGATTTAATATCAGCGGCCCATTTTGATATTTGTACTCCCTGCATATAGGCTGGTGAGCATCCATACATACTTTGCTGTAATTGCTGGCTTGTGGGAACTGCTGGGAAGGGGGGTTGGGAGCTGAGGGTAGAGTTGGGGCCTGACTGGGTGTGGCTCATGACAGAGCACATGACTGGGAGTCTAGCTGTTGGGCACAGGCTATGTAAGCGGTTAAGACGCAGTTGGCTTGGGGTCACGTGGTTTGAGGGCTGGAGACCGGATGGCTGAGATTTCGTAAATCGGATTCGCAGGATTATATAAATGCACCATGTAATTTACTCAATTTGAGGACGCATTTGCAGAGGGTTTGGGGTGGGCCACGTTCATTACTGGAAAAGAAATCAGGGGCCCAGGGTGGGCTGCCCTTGACTTCCTTCCAACTGCCAGCCCCAGATGGATAACGTTATTTTTTATTTATTTCTACAGATTTGTGTCCTCGATTGAGCCTGGTGCAAGTGGAGGGACAGGGTTGGAAAGAGAGGTCAGTCCGCAGTGATAGCCTAGCACCTGAAGGGAGAGGGGTGGGGGCGTGGTTCAGAGTAGAGTGACAGCCAGCAATCGCAGGGAGGGGCGGGGGGCGTGGCTCAGAGGTAGAGTGACAGCCTAGCATCATTCAGGAAGGAGCTGTGAACGTGGCCAGAGGTAGAGTGACAGCCTAGCATCCGTAGGGAGGGGCTGGGGGCGTGGCTCAGTAGTCGAGCCCCTGCCTAGCTTGGTCAAGCTCAGGGTTCCATCCCAGCAGTACAGATAAGTCTGTCACGATGGCTATTCTGTTCTACCCAACACACGGTGAACGTCAGGCGGATAGCGCCTTACTACACGTGCAGGGATGGCCGCTGGGCGGGACTCGGCGGGTGGGCAGTGGCGATACCCTCCTGCTTAGCCCAGCACCGGGAAGGTAGAGGCGGGTGGATCGGAGCTCCCGGTCATCCCGGGCTATGTACCGACTTTGAAGTCCCTGGACCGTAGGAGACCTATGCTTAATAATGGGGACGCAGGCCAAGGTGGACGTGGAGCTAGAAGCCCGTGGCTGGAGTAACAGGGACTGCGTTCCACCCAGCAACCGCGAATCCAAAGTAGAACCCAGCTCCGTGGCACCCGGCGCTCCGAGTTCCAGCCCTGACCCAGTCTCAGAAAACAACAGGGGAGGCTGCCTCTGGCTGAACAGAAAGATGCACGCACGTGCAAACCACACCACACACACATATATACCCAGAGACCACATATGCACACACACACCAGAGACAACAGACAGGGGCACACACAGACACAGACACAGACACATATATGTGCACACACATGCACCTCTCCAAAGAGACACATAGCCTGCACACGCCACACAGTATAACCACACACATATGCACATACATGCATATGCACTACATAGACAGATATCATGCACACTCACAAAGAGAGACATGCACACCACAAATGTATACCACACACATGCACACTCACAAAGAGAGACACACCACCACAAATGTATACCACACACAGGCAACACACACAGAGACACAGAGCAATAAACTAAAATTAAAATCCCCACCTGTGGTCAGGGCTCAGAGCCGGCAGAGAATGCCCCCGCACCCCAAACCCGGCCTGCGACCACCTTGGGCTCTAGAGAGAAGAGACCATTAGCCCACAGCTTAATGAGAGCTTTAATTAGCATAGAGCTCCCTGGCGAACTGTAAATTGGACCCCTGTCAATTTCAGGTTAATTGGTGAAGGTACTAGCAGGGAATTCTGGGGCTCCCCCCGCTCCCCCCACCCGCTTTCCCTTACTCAGCATCACGTTCTACTCAGCTTTGAGCACTGCGGCCAGCACCCAGATGCCCACTGGGAAACTCCCCAGCTGATTTGGCTATTCAGCAGCTGTAAATCAGGCTGTTTGAGTCTCCTGGCAACTCGAGGCTCGCACTGGGGGCAGGGCACATGGAGTAGTGAGCACGCAACCCCCCCACACCAACATACAGAACATACATATATGTGACACACAGAAAAACACATAATCCCACACACACCACCAGCCACACACAACACAGACACACGCGACACACGTACAGATGACTGGAGGGGAGTGAAATTGAGTCACA